>JARCZZ010017131.1:0-12704 GCA_030323915.1 Brotogeris chrysoptera
TAATATTATTGGTGGTAGAAATGGTGATTTATGTTATACCTTAGTCACTAAACTGTTCTTATCTCAACCCGTGGGAGAAAAAAATGACCACTGCTGCTGAACCCAGGACAATCAGTTGAGAGAGGCAATAAAGCTTTTCTTAGAGGAAACAGAGACAACGAAAGTACGCATAAGATTCTGACGGTCTCTGTAACTACAATGCACGTGAAGCCTAGATATTTCTAAGGAACACTAACAGCAGATTACATCAGTTCAGCAGGAGATCTAGAAAATAATTATCTCATTATAACAGAATTCATATCATGTAGTAATTTCATAGTAATGTAACAGGCATCGGATGAAATGGACTATACATTTAAAAGTTTAAACCTTGTTTCTGAAAGGGCTCACTCCAGTACTTTTAACCCCAAGATTTAAACTGCTAAAAGGCTAAAATCAGTTCTCTTGGGCAAACTCCATTAATAAAATGCCCCCCACACACACCCTGCTCCATCTTTGTATGTATTTCTTAGAAATACTAGGGTCACGTTTTCCTTTCAGCTATATCGAAGATCTATTAAGATGAAATACAATTACAGTCAAGCATATTCATTAGCTGCTAAAATTGACAATTTCCAAAGCTGTGCACATAGTAAGATTGACTATTACATCAGGTAGAGTTTGTTTCTTACTTCTGCAAACTTAAATGAATTTTAATTAATGCTTTCTTACCTCATCCATGATTTTAGCATTATTTAAAGCTAAGGCCATGTTCATGGAATCTATAGGAACAGAATACTTCAGCTTGTCTGGATGCTGGCGATACTTCTTTTCACTAAGAATTTCCATTGCTTTCTTATTCTTTTCAGCTTCCAGGGAGCCCAGTGGTACCCATCCAACACCCTTCATACTTTCATCATATTCTGCTCTGTATTGATTCTGGAGGCAGAAAAAGAAATAATCAGATTTAGGAAAAAGTTCATAAATCATGACACTTATTTCTGTGTTTAATGAATGTTAGATTTTGAATGCACTTATTCTAAAAAGAAGCATACTATTGTTGTGGTTTAAGCCAAGGTGCATTTGAGGTTTATTTAGAAACACATTTGTTAGTGGTGTCTGTATTTTACTACTCTGCCTTTTATACAATGTGCAGACCCTCTTTATGATGTATATAGATTGCTTGCATGAGATTACATACTCAAGCCCCATTGAAGAAGGAGATCATCTTGAACCACTCTACCAAGAAAAAAAGGCCCTCCTCTCCAGAGGTTAAAAATCCCAGAGAATCTGAGAATATGGCTATTTATCTGGTTTCCCCTTCTTCTGAAAAGATCTTTTTGGAAGTACAGTATAAAACTGTTAACGAAAAATGAAGCTTTTCCTGTCTCGGCCTGCACACAAATATTGCTCCTGGAGATCCAACAGGACACGTAAGCAATAAATATCCATTTCACTTTATACATAAAATTATTTATTTCTGAGCCCAAATTCTTTAGCAGTAGGTGTAATTTAATACTTCAGTCTTAGAAAAATACAATAGCTATCACTGCTGAAGGTTTTGTTTCATTTGCTACATTTTAGTACATAACTGAACTAATTTCACTAGGAAAATAGTACTATTTGTCTTACAATATGCTTTCATAAACCATGCATCATTGCATTCATAATGCAAAGGGTGAAGAATCTCTCACTTACATCACTTTGTATCTGCATCATGGTTTTGGCTAATTCAAGACTCATAGCATCAGGCAGAACACTGTAGGTATGAATTAAGTTTTTGTAGTTTACATTTGTAGCCACTTCCTGTGCTTTTTTGGCTGCCACAACACTGAACATGTCAACTGGAGTATGGAAATTAGTCTTTGCTTTCTCATAGTCCTTTTTGTATTCACGATCAGATTGCATCTTAGCGACCTGCATGAAGTGCACCAACTTGGGGTCGTCTTCAAGGCTGCGGAATCCAATATGCTTTCCTTTTGCTTTTTCATAGGCTAGTTTGTATTTATACTGACAGCAGGAAAGAGAAAGAACAACAAAAAAAAATTTAAAAAATGTGCTATTAAGTTCAATCATATCCCTGAAAATAGAAAGTATCTGGCGGGGGGGTTCATGACAAGATCTCAGATTAAGTCATTTAAACATAGCCTTACATAACAGCCCATGGCACAGGCACATGAAGCTCAGGAGCTTGCTGAACAAAGAACAAAAAAGCACAATTCAGTATTTTTCCACTGGAGAGCAAATACTGCAAAGGCTTATACTATCAAGCATACAATTGAAATATAAACAACTCAAGATGTTTGAAAAAAACTATTTGTGCATAACAGAACACCTTGAAAATGCTTTCCTACTGTCTTTGTAGTTACTCTGAGTACTATCATGCAATCAAACTTACATCACTTGCAATGTCTCTGGAGGCTTTGGCTGCTTTTATTGGAATGGCGTCTGGCTGCAAGTCATAGCCTTTCTTCTTGTCTTCCTCCCACCCAGCTTTGTAAAGTTTCTAATTTAAAAAGTAAAAGAAAACATGTTCTCGATTATGAAGACAGAAGTACTGAAGCACCCACCATCTTAACTTAAAAGACATAAAAATGACACAAATTTTTGCAACAGACCCTGAATGCCCCATGTGAGCACGGTAACTCACATTACTCATTGTGATCTGATTCACTCTAGACTGCAGAATTTCTGGAGTATCTGGCATAACATGAATGCTGGTCTTCTCTTTGTTCCATTTATCAGTGTAGAGTCTCTGCAATTAAAAAGTAATATTTAGCACTGAAAAAGCATTGCACTCATAAAATAAGAGCTTGCTTTTGTTATGTTCATTTGCAATAAATAACATTTTAGAGTGTCATAAGCACTATAAATAAGCTTCACAAATACAACAGCTGAGTGGCAATATTATATTTCTCCTCTTCCGTTAGTACCCTATTTGAGAAATTTGCAAAGTATGTTTGGAGACCTAGTAAATATTTAAATGGAATATTTCAGTCTGCATATTCCCTGCTTTAATGCAAAACATAATTTTCTTTTTTTTCCACACACCCTCTTTCCACAGAAAACATGGAATGTGGGATCAGTGGTGTTCTGGACAAAGTGGGGCCAATTTAAAGAACTCCACTTTTCAAGGCAATTTGTACATAACTAAAAGAATTTCAGAGGTTTTTTAACTCGCTGATTATGAATAGAAAAAGAGTGAAGGTTACCAAAGCACTATAAATCTGGAGAAGACATCTTTACTCACATACACAAAAGAGAAATCTTTAATCTTCTTAAACAGAAAATAAAACCCCTTAATTATATATAGTCTGAGGCTTTCAGCATCTCTTAGTGTCCAGACTTAACGAAGCAAATCATTGTACTCGTTGAATTCTAGTGACTTCTATGGGAATGCACCTGCTCTGCAATTTTGCAAGACAACAACCCAACCTCCGACTCATGATCACCTGCACAAATTCTCACCTTATTCATGGTCTTGGCATTTTGCTTAGCCAGCACTTGCTCCATGGCATCCATTGTAATGGAGTACTTCAGCTTGTCTGGGTGCTGGCGGTACTTCTTCTCACTGAGAATCTCTGTAGCTTTTTTGGCCTTTTCTACATCCAGTGACTGAATTGGTACCCAGCCAACTCCTCTCAACCAGTTATTAAAGTCTGCTTTGTAAACATTCTTTTAAAAAATAGACAAGTAGGACCACAGTGAGACAAGGAAAATGAGAATGTCTATATAAATAAAACCAGGGAAGGCCTTAAAACTTCTCCTGGTTATTCATTTTTTTTAGGAACATTTAGACAAGCCTGTTATAACTGCTACTGGTTTCCATATTCTTAGCATACATTGACAACCATGGTTTTTTTAGGGATAAAGAAATTCTTTTCACTAAACCAGTGTGTAGAACTCTCACTACAAACCAAATGCACAGACCTTAAAACAAATTTTGAGTATAAAATTCTGTCAAAAATATAATATTTTTCTTAACTGACACTCTTATTTGTTGGTGACTCAGTTTGCAGTAGAATTGATTTAGAGAAATTGTTTTAACAACTTCTCTTAATTGCCTTGTTCTACACAATCTTGACTAGACACCATTCCTACTCAATAATACTTCAGAACAGATAAAGGTACAAAAATACTGCAACAATAAAACCTGTTCCTGAACTGCAGAGTTAGGATTAACAAGGAGAACATCAGAGTCAGAGAGAAAGACTATATACTTCCACAGCATGTGCATACAGGGCAAAATTTGTCCTCATGTAATACACTTCTCTCCTTGCAAACATCTGAGACAGCCAAGCAAGCTCAGCCAACACAGTAAGGTCAGGTAAAAATATAATGTGGAAGAAAAAACTTGAGATGCAAATTTCTGTATTTGAAAAGAACAGCGTCTAAAGGTTGGATCCCCTATCTTTTGGCCAATGGAAACATGCACATGATCCTCTCCAAACAATACTTATAATCTGAAAAACACTTTCAATCAGATTACTAACATGTTGGAGAACTTCAAATTTCTCAGAAGACTGTTAAATAAAGCAGATTAAACTAAATATTTCTGGTTAAACAAGAAGTGCCTGAAGTTACACTACAGGATAAAAAAAAAACAGAAAAGGAAACAAGTCGCAGAACTTAATGGAAACTATGGAAACTATGGAAACTACAAAACTATTTTAGGAATTTTTATCATAAGTGGCATATGCATCTCTGGGAGGACAAAGGCAGAAAGGAAAAGTGAACAAAATAAAATAATCTCAAATCCCTAGATATAATACAAATGTACATAATGTATATTTTTTGAAAACTTGTATAAAACATAATCAGAATTTAGACTACATTTAATCTACAATCGGACAATACAAATAATAATCACAGTAACAACAAATTCAAATCCAACTACAAAAACCCATTAATTAGAAAAACGTGTTCATTAGCCAAATATGTAGAGGTAGAACACAGGAAGTTGTTACTTGCTAGCAAAGTCCCTTATCAGCTACACATATTTCTGATAATTTTTGAAACACAGGGTTCCAGACCAGATATTTATATCTCAGTCTACTGTTAATCCAATAAAGTTAATTTTTTATCCTTAAAACATTAACAGTATAACACAGTCATTATGAGAAGAAAAAAAAAAAGAGATGATTAATTATTACATACATCACTCTGAAGCTGCATCACATTTCTTGATAGCTCCAGATTCACAGAATCAGGCAAGAGTGTATAATTGTGAATTGGCTGTTTATAGCCAGTATTTGTAATCGCTTCCTGGGCTTTCTTGGCAGCCGTCACGCTGAACATATCCAATGGAGTATGATATTTGGTCTTGGTGACTTCATAATCCTTTTTATATTCACGATCTGATTGCATTTTGGCCACATTCATGTAATGAACAAGTTTAGGATCATCCTGCAGGCTACGGTATCCAACCTGTTTGCCTTTAGCTTTCTCATATGATTCCTTGTACTTGTACTAGAGACGAAAGAAAAGAAAGCCTTCACCCACTTCAGAAAGACAAAACATGCTTTTGATAATTTTAATTCTGTGATACTCAGTATTTTAACAACTGCCATTCATACTTAATAAACTTTTTTAGGGAAAAAAATAGAACAGGATTGCTAGATTTCTCTGCTTGTTTTGACCGCTGGTACAGATCTAAACCTAGATATGCAGTTACATGCCCTCCCTCGACATTGCCTCTGCCACATTATATTTTACTGCCATAGACTTCTAACTCCCAGGAATATTCATCTTTTCCTTAAAAGCCTAGCATAATAATGTATTATTAAAAAGCCCAAGACTACCAGACAATTAGATGCCCCTGTATTCAGCTATTGGAGGGAGAAAAATTTTAAGTGGGCAATGGAAGTTGTTCTAGCCATTTGTTAAAGTTAGTAAATTAATTTCTGTGTTCCAAATCCCCCTTCACAGCTTGTGTCAGAAGGCACACCAAGTTTTACTATTGCCAATTAATGTAGCTGCCTGAACACAGCCACATTTCTGTACCACTCATGAAAGCCAGTCAAGTAGAAGTACAGGTCTCCAGCAATTAAGAATACAGCACAGGTAAATTATAACAAAGGAAATTCCAAATGAGCTGGTGCATACATGAAGCACATAAAACAACCAGCCCCAGCTCACCAGCACTTACACACATTATGATGCATTTCCAAAGTAAGAGGTTTTTTCAGACATTCATGTAAACATATGATTTACTTTCTATTTTGAAGTATCATAGGAGTTCCAATTCTCAGAGTTAGCTGTCTCTATACCATTATACATATACAGCATACATTCTATAGCACACTATGCTACACAAAGCTGTAACACAGTAGATGTACGCATTCCACTTCATGTGAATATACTTACATCACTTGCAATATTCCGAGAAGCCTTAGCAGCAATGATAGGAATGGCATCTGGTTTCAGATCATATCCTTTGGCTATGGTCTTTTTCCAGTCTGCTTTGTAGTTAGCCTTATAGGAAAAAAAGGTATGAGTTTGCAAAGGTACAAGTAACAACTTTAACACAGTTGTTCAAACCCATATTTTTATTATAGTTATGGGAATCAAAATACTCAGTTTAGTCTGTGCAATTGCAAAGAAAAATGTTGACCTGCACAGAAACTATACCTATATTCTGATAAATATATTGACTACAAAGACAGGAGAGTTCTTCAAGACAATCAGTTTAACACACGTAGACAAACCCCTAACTCTGTGACCGTTTCTTGCAATTTTTATGTGGAATAACCCTATCACAAGGCATTTTTGCCCTTGCTTTGAAAGCAAACCCTTCCTTATTTGACTGAACCTTCAGAAATATTTTCCTGCTAGCTTCAAAATCAGGCCTTGTGATCTTAACAAACTGAAGAAAGCAGTCTGTCTGTTTTTTTAGCAGTTAACATCTGGATAGAATATTAGTATTTCAAGGCTACTAAAGGAGATTTTACCTGGTTCTTGGAGGCCTGATAATGTCATCATAACACTTAATATCACAAACGGAATAAATTTGATACTAATAATGGAGATCCCTGAGGTGTTGGATGGATAGAAAAAGTGATGAAAAGGAGACAGATAGTAGCTGAGCAGCAGAAAAAGGCATTATTATCTTGCCACTGGATGAGTTAATTTCCTTTGAAAGTTCAGGAGGTAGCAACATAAAGAGAACTTGTACTGCTTGCCTCTGTGGTGCATTTCATACAGAAGTAGGTGACATAAGTCTCCAAACCTACAGGAATCTGAGTAATTTTCTCATTCAGTCTACCCAAGTATTTTGGTAATAAAACGTTGAAATGTGTTTATGTTCATGAATTCTCAGACAGTTTAAAAATTTGCTTTACAAGCACAAAACTCACTGTCTCCTGGAAGTAAAAGTTCAGCTAATTCACAGCTTGTGCATTTCTATATTCAGAATCATAGCACAAACTTATTTATTCTATTAAGTAAATTACAAATCAATATATTATTGATCAGACTATTGGTTATATGCTCACATCACTCAAATTGTAGGCATTGACCCTGGCTTGAACAAACTGAGGAACATCAGGATCCAGGGTATATTTGTGTTTCAGTTTTTCGCCCTCTTGTTTATATGTTACCTGCAACGAAAAATAAACAAATACTTCTTGGAAAGCAGGTAATATTAGTGTTAACATATAGGGACAATGCAACAATGCTTAATTCTTACCAACAAATGGCAATCTTATTATTTTTACCATTTTTAAAATGTAACTTCTTTTTTTTGGATGGAATGTCAAACAGTAACACAGAAATCATAGATATGGTAAAAATTAAAATCACTATATTGCATTAATAATGAAAAATTCCTTACATCACTCAGTTGCTTGGTGTTGTGCTGAGCTAAAACCATTGGCATTGAATCTGGTATACTTGTAAATTTGATGGTGTCCGGGTGCTGACGATATTTCTTTTCATTTAATGCCTCCCCAGCCTTTTTAGCTTTTTCAACATCCAGAGAACCAAGAGGACTCCATCCAATACCCTTGAACCAGCTGTTATAGTCCTGTTTGTATGCATTCTGAAGGAGAAAAAAAACAACATAGACCAAGATTTTGCCACAGAACTGTAATAATTCTGTTTAAAGCAAGAATCATATAGCCAAGCTAGCATATTCTACATGAGCAGGAATTACTTATAAATTCCTGAAGGGAACAGCAGATTCTTTTTATGCTTCTCTAATTCTATAAAGAAGAAAACAAGTGTATTTTTGATTCATGATTCATGAATCCAGTATTTATGAACCATCCTTTTCTTTTACCTCTGTGAAAAATTTCACCAACCTTCAATTCTTAGTAACTTCTAAACTACCATATAGTGACTGTTTAACTTGTTCTGTGTTTCAGCAGACCCTATGAGACTTGGACTTATACAGAGGTTCCACAGGGGCTCAATTTTTGATTTTTTTCTTATAGTTCCTCCTACAGTAAACTATGCAGAGTCCACAGACTGCAAGTGAAAAATTTATCATGGCTACAAAATATGCAGAAGGTTATCCCATATAAACATTCAGAAAAGTTAATGCACAGTCTGAATGCAAGGATATTGTGTACACTCTCTTTTAAAGACCCTTCCATGTTCTAACCCTAAACCAAGTGGTCCTCCACAGGGATCCACAGAGAGTCAAATTCTGCAGTATACAAGGAGGTGCAGAGTGCAACTATGTATGTCCAGTCAACCATTTGAAACTCTGTATCTGCAAGGAGGACCAAGAAGCTCCTAGGAGATATCTCCTATACTAGAGATCTCCAGATTGTATTTCTAACAATATCAATAGCTTCATTTTCTAACGATATCGACAGCTTCGTTTGGTCCACTCCTTCGTCCTAAGTGGTTAGCAATAGCCCCCCTACACTATCCTATCAATCTCCTGTAATGAAAAAGCAAGACAACTTAAAATAAGTTTTATGGAATAAAACAAAATTACGTTAGTTGTAAAATAAAGTTTCGTGAGGAAATGAGGGGGGAAGTTAGCTTGAATTCAGCATTCCAGAATTCAGCACTCCACTGATACACCAACATCAAAATCCTGTTGATAAGAACTCACCTGCAATTTGGTATTTCTAAATGCCACCAGCTGATAAAACTTATATCTTCTCCAAGACATAAGAAAAACAGACCATTCCAATATAGTAATGGCAATTTTAATGGAATATAAACTCATACTTTATCTTCACAGTATGCAGGAAAACAACCATGAAATTGCTATCAATTAAATACTTACATCACTCTGAATTTGCATCATGTTCTTTGCAAGCTCAACATCCATGGCATCTGGCAGATAAGTGTAGTGATGGATCAGTTTTTTGTAATGAGCATTAGAAGCTACATCCTGAGACTGTTTAGCTGCCTGGATACTGTACATGTCAGGAGTTGCATGATAGTTAGTCTTGGTCTTCTCATAGTTTTTCTTGTACTCATGCTCAGACTGAATCTTTGCTACATTCATGCAGTGAACAAGCTTAGGGTCATCCTGCAGGCTTCTGAAACCAACCTGCTTTCCTTTAGCCTTCTCATGTGCTTCTTTATATTTATACTAGAAACAGAGGAAAGAGAGTGGCATGGCTACTTATGTCCACACAAATGCAAAAGAAAAGCTCTCACAACTGTAATTGGAAAAAGAAGCTGCAAGCAGTTCAGAAAGAAAAACTCTCCTAATTGGCACAAACATGACCTTTACTTGCTGCACCATCTAAGCCTGTACACTACAGGTTATGTGCACCACAATAAGATCTATCAGTATTAGCTTTTCTTTTAAGTATGGGAAAACATTTCCTAAGCATTCCTGTGCAGAAAGGTGTATGAAAAATATCAGAATAATTGAGACAATCCTTCTCAGTCATTTGAAAGCAATAGCAAATAAATGTAACATGACTAGAGAGCTTCCTCTAGTTATACAAAACCACCAGTACATATCCCACCTTACACAATTTATACTACATGGTCCTCTGATTCATGTATAAGCTATGCTCCACTGTATAACCAAAAGCACCCTGAACATGTTGTCTTGCTGTCTGTAAATAGGTGCCAATGTAGTGTGTTTCTGGAAATTTGTCACAGAATGATTGCAAGAACTACCGATTTCATTTCTCCTGTGTCAAGTGGGTTAAGAAACACAGTACAAAAGCATTTGCTTATCTAAAGCAAACAAGATGAGCATAAAATAAGTTCTGTGCAAACTAGGCCTTTGGGAAAGACTAAGAATCACTTTCTCATAATGCTCACTCTAGTTGAGACTTGTGCAACACATGAAGTCTACCAGACAGCCTGTAAGGGACAACATTCTACTAAATGTAGGATAGCATACCTGGAGTAGATACTTACATCACTAGCAATGTTTCTCGAAGCCTTGGCTAGAGTAATTGGAATAGCATCAAGAGACACCTTGTTCCCTTTAGCTATTAGATCATGGTAGCCTTGTTTATAATAAGCCTAAAAAAGAAAATCCATATTATTCCAGAGAACTTAGTAATCACATGACCTATATGCAAGTCAAAGCTATTCCTAAGCTACTCCAGGCAATTCTTTAGAAGCAAGTGCAGTGGGGATCATACACAACCATCAGTCTTCATTTATAAGCACAGATTTATCTATTAATTAAATTAATTATACGATATTTGGTTGGAAATCCAAGTAACACAAAGAATGAAAAATTACAGACAAAGTTGACTATATAGAACTGCGTATCAGTGAAAGGAACCTGAAATCTCTAACATATTACTCAAAAAATCATTAACAATGTGTAAAAAATGTTGTAAAGAAGTCACTTACGTCACTGATATTAGCCGCATTGTATCTAGCTTGGATAAACTGCGGAACATCTGGGGTTAGAGTATATTTATGTTTAACTTCCTCTCCAGAAGATCTATACAGTTGCTGTAAAATACATGATACAGAAATAAATCCTTCTTTCCCTGTATAGGTTACTGTAAATTAATTGAGGGTTTATGTTTGATTTTGCAAATAAATGTACATTGCCATCAATTTCATAAAGATTGAGGCTGCACTTTTCATACAGAATTGTTAATCCTACTGAGGAATGCATCCTAAAAACTTCACACAGTCTTTACTCAATAAAATTAAACCCTTTAATGGACATAAAGCCACATTCCTGAAAGAACAGGATAATAAAGAGTAACACAAAACAAAGCTTCCTGGTTATAGTGATTGACATACTACAATTTGTCAAACATTCTGTAGTTAATTTATTATTGCAGGTGGTAAAGCACATATAAGCAACCTGGAAATTTCACGTTTCTTAAATAAAATGTATTTCAAATGCACTTAGAATACAAATGGGCGGAATCAACTCATGAACTTAAACAGCCGCATGATTTCCAGAGAGATTTACAGACCTATACAGAATGATATACAGACCTTATTCCCAGGCAAATCAGAGCACAAAACAATGACAACATAGGGAAACACTTTCAGGCTAATGGTACTTTAAAAAATCTTACAGACAATTCCCAACTTTTCAGTAGATACATCTTTACAGTATCTTTACCTTAACACCCATTTCTTTCTCTACTTACATCATTGAGTTGAACTGAATTCTGTTTGGCTTGGACCATTACTGGAGAGTCCACCACACTTGTAAATTTAATGGTGTCCGGATGCTGGCGGTATTTCTTTTCATTCAAGGCATCTCCAGCTTTTTTAGCTGTTTCTACTTCTAGTGATCCAATGGGGACCCAACCAATGCCTTTCATCCAGTTATTATAATCAGATTTGTACACATTCTAATAAAGGAATGAAAACAATGTTTTAAAAGTTAGAAAGTATTAAAAACAATTCAGGGACCTCTCCTGAGTCTTCACAGTTTTTGCTTGAGGCATCTCAAAAAAATTCTGTTCACATGAGGTTTTACTTACATCACTCTGAATCTCCATCATATTCTTAGAAAGCTCCACATTCATTGCATCTGGTAAGTAAGTATAATGGTGGAGGAGGTTCTTGTAATTAGTGTTGCTGGCAACCTCTTGAGCCTTCTTGGCACCAACAACATTGACCATATCCAGTGGAATGCTGTACTTAGTTTTTGTCTTCTCATAATCCTTCTTGTACTCCCGCTCAGACTGCATCTTGGCTACCTTCATAGAATGAACGAGTTTGGGATCATCTTGAATGCTCCTGAAGCCAACAAGTTTACCCTTGGCAAGTTCATAGGCTTTTTTATAGTTAACCTGTTAGAATATAACAGAACAAGGAAAATATCATCTAAGTAAAGTAACTTAGCAATAAATAATTGAAAGCAAAGGCTACCCTTTGTTTTCTACAGAGTATACCACACATCTTAATAAATCCAGACGTATCTCTTTACAATTCAGTAATACACAAATCAGTTAGCTAGCTTTCAAAGTAGCATTGTCTCACTTGTACTGATTACAAGACAGAGAGTTCTAAAACACTAAGGGACCTCTGCAAGACCATTCCCAAAAATCTTCCAAAAATCCAGTGATGTCCTAAAGTCTTCCATCTAATTTATGATTAGGCCTATAATTCATGACAGGGAGAATTCAGGGGTCCATTGCACATAGAGCTGTCATTACTGACCTACTCGTCATGAGGCACATGAAAAACAACAAGGTGGTTGGTGACAGCCAGCATGGCTTCACTAAGGAGAATCCTGCCTGACCAATCTGGTGGCCTTCTATGATGGGCCTACAGAACTGATGGACAGGGGTAGAGCAGTTGATGTCATCTAC
>JARCZZ010017135.1:0-28028 GCA_030323915.1 Brotogeris chrysoptera
GGGAAGCTGGGAGGAAGCAGAGACAGGACACCTGACCCAAACTGACCAAAGAGTTATTCCATACCACAGCACGTCATACCCACTGTATAAACTGTGGGCAGTTACCTGGAAAGGTTAGATCACTGCTCTGTCGGGCTGGGTATCGGTCAGTGGGTGGTGAGCGGTTGTATTCTCTTCCCTGGTTATTTCCCTCATTATTATTCTTATTGGTGGTAGCAGCAGTGGTTTGTGTTATACCTCAGTTACTGGACTGTTCTTATCTCAACTCGTGGGAGTTGCATTCTTTCAATTCTCCTCCCCATTCCTTCGGGGGGGGGGTGGGTGTTGTGGAGTTGTGTGTGAAAGGGGGAGGAGTGAGTGAATGGCTGCGTGGTTTCTGAGTGGCAGACTGGACTTAAACCATGACAACCCTATAATTTTTTTTTTCTTCAAATGTTTTACTGTTTTGCAGCCTGCAAATGAAGCCTCAAACTAAATGGAACAATCAGGAAGTAACAATTTTACCATAAACCACTAGAGAACTATAGTTTTACGTTAAAGATATCAAAATAATACAGATGTTAGCATTAAAATACACTTCAGCATGATTACCAGCATAGCCATAGAATAGTTATGGTCTGACAGGTTTAACTTGTTAAACTTTAGCTTTATGTTAATAATAGAGAATCTTCAGACTCCCTTTCTTTCCCTCTATTTTACTACAGTACCATTCACTTATGGCTTTATAGGAGAGTGTGAGATGCCCCTATCCCAGTGCCTCTTATCTCATTACACAGTCATCACCTGCCCTGGCTAACGTGTAGCATGAATTTAAGAATGTAATGCAGACATATGAATGTTTTCAGGACCTGCTCTGGTAGCTTGCTGTTACACTGAGATCTGAGAAGTTCTCATGCAGCTCTGAATGTCTTACTCTGCTGGAGCAGGAACACTGCAGTGTGTGATCTGACCCTGGCCCTCCCCATCCCCTGCAGCATGAAAAACCATCTGAGGCCTTTATTTACTGCAGCTGCCCATGAAAGCTGGTTTAAAAATCAACATTCGGAGAAGAAGCCATGGGGTTCCAATGCAGTACAGAATTTACCAGAGAGGAGAGTATTGCTCTTGCACTGGGAAAACAACCATTCTGTTTAGCAAAAGATTTTGAGGTTTTGAAGTGTATTTATTTTCTGATAGGAGACGACAGCAAGGCCTTTTCAAATCCTCAGGGACAGGCAGATAGAAACAGGTCCCAAAGCAGACAGCATTCTGCCTATTTTATCAAGGATGAGGTGATGTGAGTTGTAGCCCCTGCATAGTGTTATTTTAGCTTAGGAATTGCAGCTTCTTCAGCTATCTCCATCTTCCATGAAGAGACAGTTTGGTTCAAACTGACATACTTCTTCAAAACCTTCTAGTTTTGTAAAAGGTTTCATGTGAAACCAGTTCTCCCTTGTATTCAGTGACCCAGAGAAGCTGCAGTACATACACACCTTGTCAAACAAATATGGCAGTGCAGATGGCTTGGGACATGTAGGAGACTAACATAAATGGTGAGAAACAGAAATCGCCCAACGCTGGATCAGGGATTTGTGAAAACTCTTACAGCATCTTTGGGTTTTAGAATGTTTCTCCACCTCTCCTCCGAGGGAACCTTGGACCTCTGAGTGAATTTATGGCCGTTTTTGTTTTCCCTGTATTATTTCTGTGCAACTATTTTTTCCTCTGTAGAGGCGTGTTGCTGCTTTTTGCTGCAGCTGAGTTTTCTGTAAGAACTGTCTCACTTTAACCATGTTATCCTACATTGACTTTTATTCCTTTTTATTTTCACAGATTCCTCCTGTCCCTTTTGACTCATCTGGTTCATTTTCAAGGCATCCTGTTTATTTTCCCAGCTATTTGTTTTTAATGTGTGCTATCTGACCTTTTCTGTCTGCTCTTTTGGGGATGTATACAAAGCTTTTCCTTTATTTGCATTTGTTTTTCCTTCTCCCCTCCACAGCACCTAATGCTTACCAGTGGAACCCAAGAACAGGAAATGGGAATAAAAAAATCACAAACCCCCAGAAGCTGATAAAAAGCAAAGTTCATTTTCATAATTCCACAGGTGTGGAATGCTTCAAGTCACTGAGATATAGAGAAATACGAGGGCTAGTATTTTATCCCAGGAGCTTCCTAGCAGTTCTGGGAAACTTGTTTGAAAGAAGTGTTCTCCCTTTTGGTTTCTTTCTGCAAGATAGCCATTAGTAAGGCAGTAAGCACAGCAGAATAAGGTACTGCCTTTCCCAGGAGAACATTCTACAAGGGACTGTTGTGAATGGGAACCAGAGCATGGGGCTACTACAGCCATTTTATTTTAGCAATGTACTTGTAGAGGAGATCAGGGGAACATTTATTCCTGGAAGTGTTTTGTCCATGGTTGTAGAGGTTACCTCTTTGGCCAGTTTCCCTTTTACATGTTCCCTTTAATAGAAAGCTACTAAGATTTTGACAGTGCCTCTGGCTAACTGTGGTTTGGCAAAGTGATGTTCATCGAGATGGTTGTTTCCAGAAGAATAGGTATTGAGAGCCGGCAAGAGCTGGCAGCCACCTTTGTCAGGTTGGAGCACAGAGCACAAAGGCAGATCTGTCATGAAAACCAATACCACAAGCTATTAGTCTGCCTTAATTTACTCACTGTGCCTGGAAAAGCCTTGGTTGTCTCCAGAGTTACTGTTATGGAGCTGTAATGGCACCTGACATTATGGTAAGGAAGAAATATTACTCTGAGGAATAAAGGAAGAAATATTACTATAATTGCAAGCTATAATTTGCAGTAGAGCTTGCTGCTTGCAGTAACCACTGGCTTCATTTGGTGAAGATGCAAGACACCTTTTGCTCCCAAAAGGAACAAGTAGCCAAGCTGTAGCAAGTTTACCCTGGCCTGGACCACCTGGAAAATAAGTTGATGTTGACAAGTGCTTATATTTTGGCAGACAGACATGCTCTTCAAGCCAGGAGCTCTCTTCTGAGTTCTTTGGCATCCTGAGTTGCTTCTTGCATTTCTAATTTGCCCATTACAACAGTACTTCTGTGTGTCTGTATATGTATGTGTGCCCACATGTGATGTGCGGAAGTCTCTTCTTAGCCATTGCAAAAGCTCTGCTGTTCTGGGAGTGCTAATCTCATACCAGGCTCAAAGGAGCCAAAGGGGAAAACACTTTTTTTTAAACAAGCTTCCTGTAGCTCCCGTGGGCGCCCAATAGACTTTAATTCTCTGCCCCTTATTTCGTGGTTCTCTTTGATGATGCACTATTCAGTTATGCAACACAGCCCTTTCCTGCGAGCTTTGGGCAAATCAAGAGCAAGGCTTGATGCTGAAGCCTTAAATCACAGATACCTGGAAACTGCATTAGGGGAAGTCCAGACTGTATGTTAGCAAAAGTTCTTCACTGAGAGGGTAGCTGCTCAGTGGAACAGGCTCCCCAAGGAAGTGATCACAGCATCAACCCTGTCAGTTCAAGGAGCATCTGGATGACTACTCTTGGTTTAGTTTTATGTAGTCTGTGAGGAGTAGGGAGTTGATCCTTATGGGTCCCTTCCAACTGGAGATATTCTATGGTTCCATCTTTATGTGCTGGGCTTAACCACAGCATTAAATAGGAGCATAGGGCTCTGGGGCAATGCAAAGGGTGGTCTTCACAAAAGCAGATTGACAAAAGTACTTGCCATGTATGTGACAATTCTCAAGGCAGAAGACTCATAGGAAAATCAGCTGTGTTGATGCTGGCCCAAATCCATGTGCCAAAGCATTTCTCTGAAGAGAGCACACCCTTTTTAAAACATGCATGTTATGAACAGTGTTTGCTTTTAAAAGACAGAGCACAATGGGAGGCAGCCTATCCTGGTGGCTTGTGTTGTGCTGAAGATCTGGTAGAAGGGAGGTTTGGAACATTATCTGAGTGCAGGGTAACAGATTGTGTGATTTAACAGAAGTTCACAATATTACGCTTCACTTCCCCACCCCCTCTCCCCTATATTGCTATTCCTATCGTAGAAGGTGGAGACAGGGTACAGCTGGGCCATGACTCTTCTCAACAAGATGAGGTCTTAATCTCAGCAAGAGGAAGACTCACAGTATTTTGATGACTGTGGCCTTGTCCTTTCCGTATTGTTTCTTCTGCTGGTTTGCTTTGATTGTGGGAAGACTCCAGGAAAGGAGTAGTGAGAATAGCACATTGCTGTTATTTCAGCTGGAGGAAGAAAATACTTAATAAAATGATTTGGAAAGGCAAGTTCTGTAAATTCACATGGTAATCATTTTAAGTATGTGAAATACTTTTCCTAGAATGGTTTTGTTTGTATTCTCTGCTTCAAATGTTTCGATATGGAAGAATACTGTTAAATCTACATCAATTGTGACTGAGATTTCAAGTATCAACTTCCTGGTTTCCTGCTCCTGGCCCTTGCTTATTGCTTTCATGTGATTTTGATTCCACCTGGTTGGGTCAGGAGCTCTGATTTTTGATTTTTGATCTAATATTTTCAAAAAATCTAAACCTCTGAATGGGGACCTTTCACTTCCAGGTTTCAGGATCAAACCCACTGTAGCTGGAAGATAGAGTATTTAATCTTTATTTGTACTTGTCTTAGCACTTCAAAACTCAGGTTAATATCGTAGCATCTTTTCCATAGCTTATATTGGTATTTTTCAGCCCTGAAACCAAATAATTTGTGATTTTCTGCCATATATCTTTTAATGAGAACTTACTAGTTGTGGAGGAAATCAGATTTTTTTTTTAAAGGAAATTATAATTTGGTTCAAAATGCCTTTTTTCCCCCATTGAAGAGCTGTGCTACTGGAAGATCTGTGAGGAGCCATGACCTTTCAATCACTGCCATTGGCATCAGGCCCTCAATAAGGAAGCCAGGAGCAAATGCTTTTGAGGGGGGGTGTCTGTTCATCTCCTCTGGTTCAACCAGCCTCCAGAAGGTTGCAAGATGGGGTGCAGGAAGCAGAACTACTTCATAAGAAGAATTTCACTCCTTTTTAAATCTCCTCAAGGAGGTTTTTGAGTCTGAGAAAAAAATACTTGAGGTAAAACTTTAATTGTCTTTCTAAAAGCATTGATTTCATAAAGAGCAGAGAATGTGGCATGGTTTAGTTGCTGCAAGCTTTGGTTAACCTTTGCATACCGCATTTCTCCTAAGTTTATTGTATGAATACTTTCCCATCAACTTCATCTCCAGTACATAGAAAATCTTGTTTAATTTAATTACTTGCACTGTTGCCAAAACTAATCTCTGTTAGCTCTATATATCTTACCGTGAATGATAAAACATGTGGTAGGTACAGCAAAATTTATCCCAGTCCTGTTCTTACATCTGTGTATGCAAAGATTAAATCTTTGGCATGCAGGTCATTGGTGATGAGTTTGCTGTAGTTACTGATTGGATTTTTAATTACTGGACAAATTCTTTGCTTGCTTATACTCCTCCCTTCCCCCAGCTTCCCAGGCAAGTCACTCCTGTAAATAAGAGGATGTTGTCCTTAATATGGTCCTGATTTCACTCAGTCCTATACTGAAACCTTCATGTTACTGTAATTTCAGATGTTCCTAAGGAAGTGTGCCGCATGTGTGAGAAATGGGTGCAGCCGCCTGGGCGAAAGCTCTGTACTAAACACTTCTTTTCCTTGAGTTCCCCAGTCCAGCCAAAGCTCCCTCTTCAGCCCGTACAATCTCATTCCCCACCAGCTTGTCTTTCAGCCTATGGGGACAGGCTGCTCCTGTGCCTTTAAGATTTCCTTCTTGAGGAATGTCCAGCCCTCCTGGACCACTTTGCCCTTCAGGACTGCGGCCAAGGGACTCTGTCAACCAGACTCCTAAACAGGCCAAAGTCTGTCCTCCAGAAGTCCAAGGCAGTAATTCTGCTGACATCAATCCTTACTTCTCTGAGAATTGAAAACTCATTTTGTGATTGCCATGCCCAAGATAACTCCAACCATCACATCACCCTCCAGTCCTTCTCTGTTCACAAACAGCAGGTCCAGTGGGTGGTTTCCCCGGCTCGGTCGTTCAACAGATGTGTCAGAAAGTTGTCTTCCACATACTCCAAGAACCTCCTAGATTGTTTCCTCTTCACTGTGTTGTATTTCCAGCAGATATTTGGTCAGTTTAAGTCCTCACAACAAGGGCTAGAGACTGAGACTTCTCACAGCTGCTTATAGAATATTTCTTCTGCCTTTTCATCCTGCTTAGGAGATCTGTAACAGACTCCTGCCATGCTACCTGCCTTTTTGGCCTTCCCCCTGGTTCTGACCCAGAAACACTCAACCCTATTGTCACCATCATTGAGCTCTAGATGACCAAAGCATGCCCTGACATACAGGGCTACCCTGGTGCTTCTCTTTTCTTGCTTGTTCATTCTGGAGAATTTATCCAGAACTTTGGCAGTAGTTGCTGTTAAATAAAATGGATCAGTTGCCTGCAAGTGAAACAAGCTGTTGGGGTTTGGGTGGAATTATCCTCTAGAAAATAGCTTGCAGGGACGTTGTGAATGCCATGCTGTGTGTCTAGAAGAAGCTGGGCACTGAGCCAGGAGAGTGCTTGACCTTTGGATTCTCAGTCTCCTAAACCTGAATTTGGGACAGGGTATGTTTTAGAGGGAGATGTTGTAGTTCAAACTGGAGTTAGGGAATTCTTGCAGTGTGGGTAGGTCTGGATGGTCACTTGTGGCCTGGTTGCTCTCTTGATAAACCAAACATAGGTGCTAGTTGTTAAAGACATTCAGTGGATATTTGCCAGTCATGATGTGGACAGTATTTCTCGCCTTGGGAGAAACGAATGGGATTAATTCTGAATTCTCTTGTAGACCTCTTTCTCTGTGCCCCTATGAATCCATGACAGCTTCTGGTCTACACCATGGCTGAGCAGAGCAGATGGGAGCTTGAGCAGCTGAGAATGGAATGAATGAGAATGTAATGCAAGATTGAAGTGAGCAGGGAGGAGTTCCTACACCTGAGTAACTCATCAATATTCATTGCTGGGTATCTCAAAAACATAGGCAGGGGAAGAGGTAACCTGTGCTGATGATGAGCTGGTGACTAGACATAGCACAAATAAATTTCAACCCAAGAATTCTTGCTGTACACTGCCTTCCTGGGTTGAAAAGATGGAGGTTTGTCAGCAGAATGTTTTAAGATACTTGGCAGAATTAATATTCAGCACTAAATAAATGAAGGTGTTTGACAAAATACGGTTTGTCCTATGCATTTTTTTACAGAATATATTTTATCCATATAGGATAAAAGTTTATCCAGATAGGATAAAATAGGGTCTTTAGCAGAATTGTCAGG
Source organism: Brotogeris chrysoptera (assembly GCA_030323915.1). Classification (NCBI taxonomy): domain Eukaryota; kingdom Metazoa; phylum Chordata; class Aves; order Psittaciformes; family Psittacidae; genus Brotogeris; species Brotogeris chrysoptera. The sequence continues at coordinate 7,316 of JARCZZ010017135.1, forward strand.
GATGTCTCATGATAGATGGCAATATGAAGAGCGGTAAGAGCCTGACTATTAAAAAAAGGACCTGACAACTTAGTGCTGTGGCGATCTGTTTGACTCTGAGTGGGTGGTAGGAGAGGGATGGGGAGTGAGTGATGTTCTAATGGGTATTTAATCATATGCCTTCTCGAAATAATGGGAATCCAGAGATATTAAAGAAGAAATGAGAAAGAAAAAGCATTTTGGAGAAATTTCCTCACAGAGAGAGTGATTCATTTTGGACTGTGCTGTCAAAAGGCATCTATGGAAACTGCAGCTGTGGATGTATTAAATAGGAGTCAGGCAGGTGCTTACTGGAAAAAATGTTACGGATGGAAACAAGCACCAGGAGGAGTGGGAGGAATCTGCAGAGCCAGCTTCCGTTTTTTAGTTACAGCAGAATAAATGTGTTATTCTGCATTTGCATTGCAGATACACAACAGTTCTCAGTCGAAGCAGATGCTTGGCTGCCACGGATTTTCATGAGCACATGTCCAAGGGGCCATTCTCACCTTCCACTAACGTTGTTTAAAAGTAAGTGGTGTGTTAAACGCCAGGGTGAAAGGAACAGTTTCAGGATGGAAAAGGTTGAGCAATGGTGTTGTAATAGAAAGCAAAATTTGGCCCACGTGAATTTCCTCTAGCGGGGCTGCTTTTTCCATTAGTACTGCTAGCAGTAAGGAATAGCTCTGACGTATGACAGACTGGCAAACATTTAGCCCTACAGAGGAGGCACAGAGTGATGGAGAGGTGTATCAGATGTTGGGGTGGGAAGCAGGAAACAACAAAGGCTGTGGCTTTGAGTAGCTTAGGAAGAGGAGCTGAGAGGATTCAGAAAGTTGCAGCCTGGTTTTGGTGCCATTGTGACTTCAAAAAGAGAGTCTGATGTTCTGCACTAAGGGACTTGTTGAGATATGAGTCTGTAGTGAAAACGAAGAAGAAGCTTCCAAGAATGCTGCTTACCCAAACCTACTTGTTTTCCTTAGCTCTCACACTTCTTTCTGCTTCTCTGTCCTGGCCTTACATGTAATTGTAGATGTTGCTATTGGTTTCTGTGAAGTACCTCCAATTTATGCCAGAATTTGTAGAGAGGGAAAAGTCACTGATCATGGGCGTCAGCATGTAAGTGTAAACCTCTAGAGATGTACTGCTTTATTTCCTGCATCTCAAGCAAGAGTCCAGTGACTTGGGGATAATGTCTGGATGCCTCTGGGTCACAGTTTGAAAGCAGCTTCCAGTTCATCTCAGTTAAGCTGTGTTACACCCCAGTTTCTCTGTGTTGTCTCATTGCCCTCCTGCACACCAACCAACACAAAGATAGCTACAGAACGCAGCTGTAATAAGAAAAACCTCAAGGTTATTTCAGAAGTCCAGGAACCAGATGCTCAGCTGGTTCAGATAGCGCAGATCAGTTCACTGCACTGGAGAGACACCAGTTTTACACTGGCTGAAGATTTGACCCTGAGATTTCTGTTTGCAAATAGCACAGAGAGAAAGTTGCTGGAGAGGGCTGAGGAGAAAACCATCCTGTTTTCTTTTGGGAGAGTTTATGGCTTGTGACTCAAATGCCAACCATGAGTTTGTTATCTCCTGAATCCTGGGGATACAATTTGCTAGGTAAAACCCACATCTGTTCTTCGGTTTTACCTCTTTGAAAGCATGTCCAAGCCACCTTCCTAAATGCCTCCATAAAATTAGGTTTTGGTTACGTATGTTTCATTGTGTACTGCATGTTTCCATGGCACACTGATTTGCCAGGTAGAGCAATCTGCAGCCCATTTAAGTTTATCTTAAAGCCTTTTAAATCTGTCTCCTCTAAGCTTGAAATTCTCTCAGGCATCCAGTGTTGTTGAAACCCCTATGCCAATAATTCTTAATGACGTGTGTGTCTAGCCAGAGTAATTCTCCTCATTCAATTTGCAATTTTCTAAGTCAATCCTTTCAGCATTGTGACTGTCGCCATTTATTTTGCATTCTGAGACATGCAGCTCTCTTAAACAAAATAGTCCTGACTTTATAGGCAAAACAGTGTCTTATAATGAAGGGCAACCAAACTGAAAGTTTGTTTTGGAAACCAGGGATAATATTATCTTTACTTGCGTTCTCTCCCGGGCTCACAGCTAACTCACATCTATGTACACAAGCATGCAAAGTCTTCCCTTAGTATTTGATCTAAAGGACAAAACCAGAACCATTTCCCATTTGGCAGCATGTTTCATCTCCAGTCCTGTTCAGCATGTTGGACTGAGGGTTGTATCTTATGCCATTTCCCATGCTTAGGAGCTAATATCTGCTAATACCAATAGAAACGGCTAAAATCTGGACTCCTGGTTTATAGAGGCAGCACACTTAGGGCATCCTGATGGACAGAAAGAGGCCCTTTGTTGTGCTTGATGGGTAGCCTCTGCCATCTATTGATATCTCATTGGTGGGCTCAGAAGGGAAATTTTGCTGCTGCTATAAAGAGGATTGCAACAGATTGGGTCTTTGGAAGGAGGTGGAGATGACTAGGTGGGACATAGGGGTTCTCATCAGAATGAAAGAGAATGGGCACACGTGGTTTTTATCTTCAGACACTATTGTGACTTACATGCTCATTTTGTCCTGAAAACAAGAAGCTTTTGATTCCTACATGAGGAAAATTTATGTGGGCTCAGGAGGTTTTACTTTGGTCACTATGTAAAAAAGAATTTATAAACCTCCCTTGTTTCATTCATTTATTTTTGCCTGTTCTTCAATACCCATTGAAGGAACAGATACATTTAAGGATGTTTATTTTAAGTTGGTACTCTGGATTGAAAAGCTTTTCCATCTGTTTCTGCCCTGCATTGGATATAACATTTTGCAGATGGCAGCATTTATCAGATCCCACTGCAGACTACTTACTGGCTTTGTGCCTTCGGAAATGGGCCGCATTCCCTGCCGCTGGAACTTCACTGAAATGGGTGGAATGACACCAGGGTAAATCTGACCCATCATCACAAGTGCTTCCTGAAGTATCATCATGCACTCTGGGCACAACGGCTGTGTCTTGGTTGACTTGTTTAATGTAAATATATTGAATTATAGTAGTTTTCATGATTAGTGAAGATTACTGGTTTGCTTTAAGAACCTCTTGGTTCTGATTTTTCCAGTCCATGAGTGATTTAAAGAACAGCTTTCAAACATTCCATCTCAAATTGCAGCCACAGATTTGGGTATACAAGCTATTAAAGCAGGCAGAAATTGGGAAGGCGCCTGCTGTCTTGACTGAAGCAAAGGAGCAGTTAGTTTGGCCAGTGTTTCTTTTCTTTCACATATTCCACAAAATGTAACACCTCTGCCATATTGTTCCTCCCCACTCTTCCTTTCTGATTTTCTCAGCATTCTTCCAAATTATGTGTTGTATTAATCCCTTGAGGTGCTGGTCCGAAAAGCTGCCCTTAATCATGAAGCACTGTGTCACTAGTTGGTCTCAGTGATTTCCATTGGAACTGCTTATGGAGTATGGTATTGACAAGAACTGGCAGACTCTGGTCTTTTTAGCATAGGCCGAAGAATTACCACTCCATGTTCAGGTTTCAGGATCAGTTCCTTTTGGAAAGACTCTTTTTCAGTTCACTGTCAGGTTATTTTTTCTCTTAATGTTTTATTTACAGAAAGGTGCAGAGTAGAGGGCTGGAAGTAACACAGGTCATGTGGCCAAATATCAGGTTCACTCAGGGAAGGAACATTTTCACACTCTTCTAGCTTTCTGGAAAAAAACGTATTTTGGGACAAAGACTCTGATGCCTACCTTCAGCCAAAATGCCATTTGCCTTGGAAAGTTTGAAGAAATTGGGTAAGAACCCACATTAGTTAAGGGAGGCTGGAAGAAAAACAAAATCTGACTTTTTAAAGTCATTTTCCACCCTGCCCCATTATATAGAAGAAGTGGTCAGGAGTCAAAGAGAATTCCCCTTCAGAAGTGTTTACCACAGCAAACCTACAGCACGCAGTGTTTACTCAGTGCTGCCATGGAAAGCCCAGGCCTTGTTGTGCTGGGAATTTACATGGAATGACAAAATGAAGATTTAACTGTCACTTTTCCATGTCCTGCTTTTTCTCTCCCTTCCTTCATTTTCTTATGCTTTGACAGTATTCAGGGAAGTACTTGTTTCTAAATGTTGATTTGACACTAAGGCCCTAGATGCCTAATTGGGCTCCCTCAGTACTATTTCAGTGATTGCTATCAATAATTTGCCTGGCTCTAGCATATCTGGGATACTATTTTGTGTAAGTTTTGACTGTGGACAGCCTCTGTGATTCTAGCTGTGAACCACTGTAGTGAAAAGAGAAATTCTTCTAAATAGTGCCCATCCAGGAACGCATGCTGTAGAGGGTATTCAAAAAGGGCTATGGGTTAGGGAAAAAAGAGAACTTACGGATATCAGTGTCACAGCAGAGCCTGAGAGAGCCTTCTCAGTGGTTAAGTGTATCTGAGGCATCAAGATGGAAAAATACTTTAGAGATTTTGTAAGCTGTAGGCCAAGTTCCAACTGTTTAACAGAGTTAATGCTGAGCTCTTCTGACTCATAGTACTAAAAAGCTGCTCCAAACAGCCTCACTGCTGAATCAATTAGCTCAGCCAGCACCCTTCCCATCAAAGTAACACCTTTCCTTCTTCCTCAGCTTTAAGACCTAATTGAGTAGCTTCAATAACAAAAATACCTAAAGCTGTATTCCCTTCTGTACCCACTCCTGCCAAAGGTTGCTTGCCTGTTTCACCTTACCCCAGTTGCACATTTGCATGCATAAGTTCCCTTCAAACTGGAGTTCGGAGCCTGTGCTAGAAATCAAAATCCTTGCAATCAAACCAACTCAATTAATACTTGTAATCCTTCAGAGAAAATATAGTCCAGGGATCTTTGGCAGTGATAATTCTCAGGATTGGACAGATGATGATGTGGAAGGGATCAGTTTGATACTGTTGGGGGACCTGAACCGGGTACTGAAAGAGCTGACTGAGTCTGCAGTCTCAGAGCTGCACCTGCAAGTGAAGAGGCTTGACTAAGGTACATGGGATCTGTAACACACTGTCAGCCCTGGAACCCCACATAATGTACTTTACAACTTATTCTAAAAGTAGTATTTGGCCTGTAACCTTCACACCACGCTGGCTCGAAGTCTGGTCACCAAAATTGTCTGTAGGCCTCTTGAACGTGTCTTTGATTCCAGCAGATTTTCCTCTGTGTGAATATCTCTGGTAGCAACTCTTTGGCATTGTAATCATTGCAGCTATCTCTTTTTTATTTTTTATGATTAATTAGTCAATTATATGAAATTACCTTTTGCAATTAAAGCATAATTCAGAAGAAAAACATCAAGCAGATAATGCTCATTTGTCATTAAGCTGCTTGTAACTCAGGCTGTTGGATGGCAGCACGTTTGTAGTTCCTGGTTTTACTGCTGAATGAACACCATTGATTAAAACCCCCACCCTAACATGCTGCTTGGAGCGACTCAGTCTTGTCCTTCAATATTTGGAAGGAAAAGGACTTAGATGTGCAATTTCCATTGTTAACAAAGAGTGTTTGTGCTTTGGGAGGTTGATGCAGCTCTGAGCTGAACTTAGTAATGTGGAGTTAAAAGGACAATGGATGTAACTAAGTGTTACTTAAACTGTCACATTAAAAGGAATCTGAAATATGGTACCTTAAATGTTGTTTCTATTGTGAACAGGGAAGGGCAAATTAGTTATTGCCTGTGTAATTGTTTAGTTATCCATCAGATTACTGCAAACTGCATGTGTGTACTTTTCAAAGTGCTTTGGTGTAGGCAGACACAGACCTTTGCTCCTGAGGAATTCAGTGATTTGCCCCATGGGAATTGCTGGGCTTGCTGAAGTTCACTTAATGACACTGATGGGTCAATTCTCTGCCAGAGCCAACAACTCATCTTCATCATCTTCTCAACTTCACATCCACTAATGATCAGTCCTCATAATGAAGGCATTTTTCATCCTGCCAAGAGTCACAAGGAGAAGAATTGATTGACAGAGTTATCTGGATTGTAGTAATTAAATCAGGGCAGACAAATCCCTGCTCTCATTATATTTCAGACATGTCTGAACCATGAAAAACAGAGCTGGAGCATGCTGATTTGCTTCCTACAGTTCAAAATGTGGCATTCAATGCTGTATATGATACACAGGATTAGAATATATAAATATAGACAAATTAGAAAAGGATAATTATAAATCACAAGTGGTCTAAATATGGGCATAAGGTTTAGCCATCTTTAGTGAAATATGTGTATCAAACATCTGAAAAAAACCTGTTAGCCATAAGACATTAATGGCTTACAAGAAATTAATCTGATAGTGTGCCATGCTTCCAAAAGTACCCAGGCTCATTCTGCAGTGCCATGCACAGAAAATGCATTTGTCTGTCCCAGTGAGGCAAACTAGACGGCAAGTGGAAAGAGAAATACAAACCAGTGACAAGATTCATGATACAGAACTGGCGCGGCTACAGGATTGGTGCTTGCACAGCAGATCACAACCACATGGGGTTTGTGCTCTCTTGTTTGTAGATGAGAACACAGATTTACACTGTAGAAGCCAGAAAAGGATTTCAAATACCATTGGGATTCTTTTGTTAGTGATTTGCTTCTTGCGCAGCACTTGCCTTGAAGAAGGATTTGTGTGCCGATGTTCTTTGGGTAATGCAGCAATCTGGATTCAAGAGTTGTCCCTTGGTTCTTTTTAAGGAGTTTTTTCTTCCATCAGTTTATTAACCTGAGCCATTTTTCAGATGCTGTAAAATACTTTACTCACTTTAAACAGGTGATGCTACGTAAACTTGAATTAACATTAACCAGATAATTAAGCTGATTTCATCTAGCTAGTATTTGTTATATAAGATGCACATTTAGAGAGAGAGTCAGATTAGGGTTTAAAGCAAGAAAATTGAGTAAGAAAATCTGGGTTCACTGGGGAAAAGTGCTCAGATAATACAAATTAGTATAAGTTCACTGAGCTCAGTTTAAAGCAATGAGTTGCATTTATGAGGTATTTGGTCCATACATGATACATTTGAAAACAAACCTTAATAATGTATAAATGCAGATGAGAACTCAAAGTAGGAGTTAGACAAGAGTACATTAAGCAGAAAAGTGTTTCAGAAGGAGCAGAGGCTTTGGGAATATGGTGCCCATTCCCTTCACATGACTGCTTTCGTGGGTCCTTCCATGGGTCCTTGAAGTTTAGCTTCATGAAACATACAAAACCTCCACTGGAATCTGATACCCAAATCAGCATGGAAATGCTTTGCCTCTGATGCTACAAGTACTGCTTCTGACTTTCTGGATCTCAGCAGGCACTGTCAGCATCCTGAGGAAATTCAGAGCTCCAAAGAACATGCAAGTAAATACAGATAAAGAAAGGTTTTAAATGCAGTTCTTTGTAATGTAATGTTTTGCAAGACCTAGGTTTTTCATCATTTCTTTCACATCTTCTAACACATGGCTGTAAAATTACAGCACTTCAGGTAAGACGCTCAGATTTAAAAACAGTCATGATTTGGGATAAGATTCCAATGCTACTTTTCCTGCGTTGTTTTGCCTGTGTGCTTTGTTCCATGTAGATAGAAGTTCTTTTTCAAACCCTTTCAAGCAGAATGATAACTGGATAAGGCATTGGGCTGGGAATCAGGAGATTAAACTAGACTCTTGGTCACTGGAATTGTGGAACAGCCGATGAGTACAGGAGGCCAGGAAAACAGCCATTAAATTTTCTTGCCAGTGCCCAGCAATGTGACCGAAACCATAACTTAGAACTTCTCATAGCATTTCTTTTTTGTACTGAGAGTGGTCAACCATCCAAAATAAAAACCCCATTTAGGATCACTTATAACCTTTCCTGTTATGCCTTCATGGTGTTTCATGTATATAGAGACAAATGTATCCAAAAGAAGGGCGTGGAAGTGGGAAGTAACATTGGAATCTTGGTTTAATCCTGTCTCATGTTGGCACTTGTGGGAACCTTCAGCATTCAAGAAGCTGTCTATTTATATCGGGTTTTGTATAAAATAGATAAAAACCTTTCTTATCTGCTTTATCTTGTGGATGTTGTGTGAGTTGGAGATTGAGAGGGGATTACTTGTGGTTCACCTGCCTGAGTACCCAAGTGTTTAGTTACTGGGGTTGGTTCTTATGCTCCTTGTCAAAATACTCTAACCTCAGTTCAGACTGAACCAGGGGTAAATATCCAGAAAAGCCAATGCTACTACAGACGCTCTAATTTCCATCTTCAACAGGTTGAGCATCTTAGGAATGACAGCTGGCATGTCATGACAGTTTTTGTTCATGAGTCCGTCTTCTGAGAGCCTCATTAGAGTTTCCCCTCGCATCCAAAGGGATTCTGGGAAAGAATTGTTCTGACATAAACCTAAGAGATGTGCACATTGAAATACTTAAACCACGACATACAGTTAACTTTGACCTGTCAGTGCCTGTACAAGGCAAATTACCTGCTCTTGGCATGTTACTTGACATGCTGCTTTACTGTACAAGGGTGGTTATTAGAAAAACCTCTCTGCTATTTGCATCAAAAGGGTGTTAGTAGCGAATGGTGATGCAGAGTATTCTGTGCAGCTACAGTTGCTGATTATCCTTCTTGGAGATACGTTGTAGTGTGAACTTGTAAACTGCCAAAGTTGTGAGCAGATTTCACACAGAGGACAGGAAGTCACAGACTATAGGAACATATGGGGCAAACCATGAAAGCTGGTCAGCAATAGAAGATGGGCACTGTAAGCTGGAAAACAGATGGTGGCTATACAGCTAGGCTGAATGGTAGAGGCAATCATTGGCACATAAAGTCTGATCTTTAAAGGGCTAGTATGGTGATGATAAAGGTAATGGTTTGGATTCTGTTACTTTTGGAGGGCCTGTGTATCACCACCAACCCACAGCTGGACTTGGCTTTGTTGGTAGGTCACCTGTGCTGCAGAGATTCTTAGGACGTGTTGTGTTGCAACAGTTGCCTTGAGTGAATCCACAGCAAAGGGGGATTATAGGATGGGGATGATGAAAGTGTAGTGAGGACTGGAACTTTCTTATGTGGAGAAGATGCTGAACGGATGCTGAACATCCTTATGAGTCAAGTACAGATTTACTTTGACTTCAAAGGCCAATTTGTGCTGTCAAGCAAAGTTTTAGCCATGTAAATAAAGCAACCATATCCTGTCCCTTATTCCTTCTTTATCCCCACAACCCTTTATCATTACCAGCTGTAATGCATGCTCCTAGTCTCCAAGGTATGGAGAGAATGTGCGCAGTCCTCAGTTGTTACTGGTTCTGGTGGTGTAAAGTCATGGATATGATTAAACAGGAGCCTCTCTGTGGTGGCCTTTTTCTCCATTTGCAGTGTCTGGTTCTGTGGCTTACTGTGGCAGCTGAGGCACATTAGAGGAGATTTTACTCAGGTTAGGTAACTTTAGAAGATCACAGACAGGATCAGGTTCTTGTGAACATGGGTAAGTTTGCCTTCAAATGGCCTAGTGTACAACCAGAAGTGGTGATCTGCTGGTGTGCATGTTGAAAATAAGGGCAAAGGGCAATTTGGTGGGTAGCTGATTTGTTGCAAGTTAGGTATTTCGTTCTAACACCATGTCTGCAAAACAGCAAAGTTTAGACGACATAAAAAGGAAATGTGAACATGTCCTTCAGCATTAGGACCCAAATTTGCTTATGAAGTATGGCGAGTAGAAAGGGAGCTTAAGAAGTTTTCCTGTGTTTCAGAGTAGACCTTTTGAATGCCTGGATTCTGCTGCCTGTTGTTTGCTTTGCTTTCCGTGTGCGTAGAACAGCTGAACTCCTCTACTCAGTAGAACATAATGAATTCTTTTTCCTTACTGGCTTTCTCTGCTTCTTGCCTGCCCAGTTCAGAAGGTCAGCTACAGCTACTCACTTGGTCACAACAGAGCTAGAGAAACTGAGGAGTCATAGAATTATGGGGCACAATAAAGTCATGAGAGTTTTGTTGTAAACTCTTCTTATGCGAAGCGGTGCTCAGGTAAGTACTGGAGATGTTGAGAGTAAGATTAGACTTTGAGGCCCTTTCCATGAATCCTTCTATATATTTTTCCAAACATAACAGAATAGCAAATGCGTTAGAAGAAAAAACTTCCACAATCCTAGCATGGAAATGGGGGAAGCGAAATCTGGATCTCTCCAGGTTCATCCCTGTAGTTGCTAGCCCTCTGTTCCCCTCTCCTTCCCCAGATACATGCGGCCTGTCTTGCTTTGTTATTTCACTATAAAGAGGAGGAGTAAGGGTGCAATGCTGGGGGATGAAACACAGCATGTGGCTTACTCACAACCTTCTACATTTCAGAGGGCTTTCAGAAAGGGATCTCTCATTTGATGAAGATCTTTTTTTCTGTTTAGTCATAAACAGATGAATCCCATAATAGCCTCTGTTTCCTCGACTACAGGAGGTCTGTATGATTAATAAGATCTCTCTGTAGTGAATGCCAAGCCAAACAGATGAATTCAAGGCGCATCTGCTGTAGATTAAACATTTGGAAAAAACATTTTATAAATATTTTTTTCCACAACAACATATCCATATGGCAGTTAACTGGGGTATATATTTAAAACCTTGCATGTACAGTATATAGCCATGCATATGTATTTAATATACTTATTAAATAAGTACTTATGTTGTCACTCAACAGATATCTTTCTGATACGACTTCTAATCTATTCGAGATGTCAAATCAGACTGTTTGAAAGGACCACATGTGCTTTACGGAGCAAAACATGAGAAGACGACACTACTTTGGCGTGGGTGGGTTAGTAGGAAGCAAACCTTTTCTTTTATTATTTCTCAGAAACAAGAATGTGTAAGATAATCACCTGGTTAGGATGAGGTAAGTGTAAAATTGCAAACACTGAGTATGGTTAGAGGGAAGGTTGTCCTGCATACAGTGAAAACAGATCCTGAGGAGGAAGGAAAGTTAAACTAATTTGAGATTTCTTAGCCAAAAATCCTAGATTTGTATTTAGCTTACTAACACTTCAAAATGCTCGAATTGTAGCTAATTATAACTAATAGTTTAGACTTCCCTATCTAACCAGAATGGGTTAAAGGACTTCACAGAAATTAGGACTATTCATTCTTTTCTAATCTTTGTTGTATTGTGGGGAATTCCATTTTTTCTTTCTCTGCACCTTAGAGGACTGTACCATTATTCTGGATTGATGAGAAATGAAATCTGACAATTTAGCTCAAACTAAAACAAAATTCAACAAGTAAACATTATCCATAGCAGCTATTGGCACTCTCACATAAGTCAGCCTTGTCTGTTAGTATGTTGCTTTTGTAAGACTTAGCAATATTATTGTAGGCTGGTTTTATGATAGACTGGGTGGTTTTGGTTTACTTGTCCTGAAACCTGAGATCCTGATATGTGATTCAAAGAACCTGATTCCTAAACTGTTTTTAAGAGTTTTCTTAGCTGGCCTTCCAGTCTAGCAGCCAGAAAGAGCCAAAATCAGTCTCTTAAGATTCCGTATGTGCTTGTGTGTTGTCTTGTTGAGGATTAAGACCTGGTTTGCACATGTACATGGGAAACTGGGGCACTTATCTGAAGAGATGGGCTCTCTGAATCCGATGTTTGCTGTAGGAATGACTAATGCTTGTCAATTCATGTCTGTCTGGGCTCTAAGAATGTGGATTTCTAGACCTTACGGCATGGTACTTGCAACCAGACATGACGTTTCCCCACGTGCTTTCACACAGATTGCAGAACAGAGGAAAATAATTGCCTAATTTCACTTTTATCACACACCAGTAGGTACTCAGCTGACTCAAACAAGAAAAGCAAAAAGCACCCCATCTTCAAGAAACTTCTAATATTTATGTTTGTTACAGTTTCAGACTTCAGGCTGCCTGAACTATTTGTTCGCTGATGTTCTTGCTCCCTTCCCTGAGCATCCTGAGGGCAGGTGGGAGCACAGAGGTGGGCAGTTGCCTCACTTCTGAAATAATGGCTTGGTGACTCATATCTCATTCTGCTTTAGAGACTCATTTTACATGGCCAACTTGTCCTTGCTTTGCTCCTGCAAAGTGCTGCTTTATTATTGAAGTAATCTTTCTAATCAAAATGCCTGTGGAGTCTTAGAACAAATCATTGAACAGAATTCTCAGAAAACTCTTAGAAACAGTGGGAAACTGCTGGGTTTGAGCTGAGAAATCTTAAAGTGATCCTTTTTGCATCTGGGTTGAAAACAAAATGCAGAATGTGAAGCCTCTCTGAACACATCTAATTTTCAGTAGTTATCTGTCTTTAGAGTCCTGGTGTGAGTCCCCTTTAGCTGTTTGTGATGTTGACAGCAGATTTTTTACTACATGTGTCAGAAACATACCTTAAATTAGTTTGCAACTACATTTAGTTATATGAGTTTAGAGAAGGGCACTCTTACTGTGGTTTAATGAAGGCTTGTTTTAGACTGGTTTCTATTTGTTCCAAAAGAATCAAATTTACGTTGATATAATCTAAGTTCCAATTGATTTAATGGTATCAGCCCTTTGCACTGGTTTAGCAGAACTGATTTATAGTAGCACTTTATTTAATTCTTCATGAATCTTGGATTCCAAAACAGGGTATCTAAGCATTACCATAGATTTTCCTAGCATTTCCAGAAGACTGTACAACCTGTAGGTCTCCATGCTGGTGAATTTACGCAGCTGCTCAAAGTCCACTCTGCAAGCCAGAGATAACAAATGATGCAAGCACCTCCAGCTCTGGCTGAATGGCCTGGGTATGAACCTCCCATGCATGTGGGCAGAGAGTCCATCCAAGAAGTGAGTTGGGATAATTTCCCAGATGCTCCCACAGCATCCTTTAATAATATGGAAAGATTGTTGCGCAGGGAGAAGGTGCCCAGACAGTCCCTGTGGTAGCATCAATAACATTCATCAAGGATATGCTGTTCTTAAAAGGCAGACTTCAGCATGCATGGGCTGGTCTGTGTGGATAGCATGTAATCCAGGGAGCTTGAGGAGTCTTTTGCTAGGTGATTACTCTTTCTTTGCTTTCCTCTGCCAGGCCTTTGCCAGTGCCTCCCACAGGCTTACACAATTGTAGGAGAACACAGGGTGCTTATTATGGCAAAGGAATATTTCCTCAGGGGGAAAAGAATTGCTTGCTTTATTTTTTACCCAATTTACTGCAGAGTAGCTGATTTTAGTGAAAAAAGGAGAGTGAGGTTGGTTGACACACTGAATCTTCATTCAGAATTTATTTAAAACTGAATCTTTATTTAATCCATTGTTTTCCATTGGTTCACCTCAGAAGTAAAAGGGAGTAGGGAAGTTGGTTCTGTCACTTCAGCTAGTTTGCTTCCTAAGAGGTGTGGATGTAGTGAGCAGTGGCCCTGTCTTTCCTATTGGCACTAACCTGTATGAGACATGGCTGCTTAATTGCACAATATCCCCTGCCCTCCCAGGAAGGGCAGGACTGGGTTTGCCTCTTGCTGCGATTGCCAGAGGAATGACTGGGGGCTTTGAATGGACTTCAGTCCTCCTACATCTTTTCCAAACCACAGTTACTAGCAGAGATCATACAAAAAAAACCCCAACACTTATAAGAAGAAGCTTCTAACCATGAAAAGCTGTTTTCTAGGAAAATATTTTTTAGTTTAAAAACCAAACCAAACCAAAAAAAAACCCCTATTGTCATTAAAGAAGACAGTGGTTGGAGAAATCTAAAATATCCTGTTTGCAGGGCTTTTGGTAAAAAACATAAATCAGCTTTTATTGATGAAGAAAAGAAAAAGCACCCCATGTTTTCACATGATGAAAACCTGCTTTCCTGGTCATTCAGAGTTCAAACAGTAGTTTTGCTGCCTATGGCTAATGACTTTTAACATCTCTACTTTGGCTAAAGATCCAAAGCAAACAGTTTACTGATAAGGTGAGGAGTGCATTCAGTGAATACAAACCAGTTTGGGGCTGGGAAAGGGAATGACAAACTGATCTGAAAATGTCACTTTAAACTCTCTGTCTAAGATACCCATAGTTCTCAGCCAGTATGTTTCTGGGACTTAGCTGCATTTCCTGCCAGATTATTCAGCTAGATACAGATCCCTTGCTCCTGCAGCATGGAAACCTGAATAATAATTCCAGGTGCAGAAAGCCCTGGTGGATTGCTGGCCTACTTTGCTCTCCCAGGGGGAAGGTGCACGTCCCTAATTCAGGATCCATTGCTTTGGCAGATGGCTCTATTTACTCAACGAGCAGGTCAGGACAAGAGGAAAAATGGAACATAATCCAACAGTATCCAATTAAAGGTAGCTCTGTGCAACTGTACCAAAGTCATTGCTGTCAAAACCTCTAGGGACTGTGTTCATTTGTTAGCCTTGTTTCCTAAGGAAATGAGGCTGTCTGCCTGCCTACTTTTCTGTCTGTCAGCTTCTATCCTCTCCAATTCATTTATGAATCTGCTATGATCAAGGAAAAATTACCGCAGTGGAGAGAATATTTGAACAAAAATTCCAACCAAGTTAACAGAACTTGTCAACTGAGAGAGAAGGAGACCCAAAGTGCCTCCATGGAGGGAAAAGGAGGTGGAACAAGAGCTAGCCATTCCCAGAATGGAATGCAGATCAAGCCTGTTGGCTTCAGCAGACCTATACTGCCTCACCAGTTTGAATGAGGACAGCACCTGCTCCACTTGCCCATCCAATCAGAGTGTGGGAGCAGACTAAGCTAACTATCTATGGAGGATAAGATACTAGAGACATAGGAAGAGAAAGAGTATGGGAAGGAAGGGGCAGGAGGTGTGTACACAGCAAATCAGTAAACAACTGCTTTTCCTTCGTGGTGTTATTCACAGAAATTCTTGCTAGAATTCCCAAGTTCTGGGCTAGATTGTAGCTCAAAAAACCCCACCGCTCAGGAGCCTGTCACCAAATGATGCCATCTACCTTGCTAGCCTACTCTTGGCAGTGGCATCCTTGTAAAATGAGGAAGCTGGCAGAATAAGCAACATCAGTGTTGCTTTCAGAGAAGAACATTGCCATTGTGTCCTCACAAAGAGCCTCATGAGCCCTGAGCCACGTGCTTTTAGCAGAGCTGTAACAAAATTGTAGTGCATGAGTCTTCTTAACAGTAGATTTTATAGCACAGCTACTCATCTGAGTGCAGTTAGTGCGCTATTAAAATACTGTGCTGACTTAACACCCTAATAACTGTGTTGGGGATAGATACTGCTCTATTAATCCCAACCTAGGTGAAGTATTACCAGATCTGGGGATGGAAAAGCCCTTAGAAAAAAATATTTGAAAAACTAATGAAGAAAACATTATGGGTTCCCAAGAAGTTCAACCTTGGGTGTATTAAATTTCATCTCTTGTTCTGACTGAAGCTCAAAACTGGTTTGGAACTATATGTAAACATTAGTATTATTATGGCTTTTTTAATGCTGAGCAAGATAAATATGACTTGCTGCAGTTTTCTTGGAACTGAAGGAACTGTGAGAGGTGGCAGAGCCGGTTCAAGTGCCAGCTGATTATTGGATTTGTTAGAAATGGGCTGTCTGAAGCAAACAATATAGACAAACTCTGGAGAAACCAGGGGGAGAGGGTTTGGTTTTTACCTTTGTATGATTTGCCCCCCAGCAGATGAGATATTTGGAACTCTTTCAAGATATTTTTCATTTTGTTGGTAAATAGGCATGCACTTGTTCTGGGATTTTAGTCCCTAACTATTCGCTTTATCCAAGGGAGAAAGGCAAAACCATAAGTGAAGCTCAAACAATGGGTCAGGCCAGTTATTATTACATGATTTCAGGCTTTGAAAGGTCATTTATGTTTTCCAAGTTGGATTTATTTTTTAACGCTTATTTGTAATATTACCTTGCTGTGTTTCATAATGTCAGGGAAAATGTCTGGTTTCAGGCCTAAAATGTCAAAGCAGCATTTTAAAAATCACTCAGGACTGAGCCAAATGTTTTTCTGTTGGAGCCAGTGGTAACAGTCTCATTTGCCTAAGCAGGCTTGGGCTAGTGCTCAGCAGCGTGGAATCCACCACTGGTGCCATTTTTGCCGGCAGGTTGCACTTTCTCCATATTTCCCTTCCTTCTCTCCCATTGAAGAGTACGCGGCAAGATTTCTAGTATGAAAGATAAAAGTAGGACAATTACAAGTCCTGGATTCACTTCCCGTCCTTCCTAATGACTAGCAGTTAAATCACAGAAATGTTTTATGCTCAGTTTACACCTTAGTGATAAATAAAATCCATATCTCTGAGGGCTTCACAGTTCACCAACACCTGGAAATGAGAAAACTGCTGCTTAAGCAAGCATCAGGTATATATTATGGAATAAACTGTCCCTCTAGTATTGCAAGAAATAATATAAATGAAGTTGATGCAGTTAAGACATATGTCTCCATCTGTGCCTCCATGTTAGGGAGTTATTCTGGATGACACTGATCGCAATGACCAAGAATTTCCCTAGCAAGGAAAATCAGGCTTTGAAAAATCTGATAAGGAGAACCTATTGCTGATAGACCCTTCCAAGTGGCTTTGCCATTGGCTTTGTCGTGATGAAGACAGAAAAGGGGGCACAGAATAAATGAATTTGCTGTTCTGATGAGTATGATTGAGAGTTAGGGGTTTTTCATAACTGATCTCTCAGTCAGGACACTAGTGAAATGCATCTCCGTGCTGCAGCAGTACATAGAAACATGCCATAGTCTTAAGAAAAGTTTTGTTTTGCCTACCCTAGAGATACTCTATGTCTTCAGTTTTAAGTATTGCTAGCTAAAAGAACCTGTTAGCACTCAGATTTTCTAATCCTCCAGACAAGATAAAGAATCCAACATTCCCCTGTCGTCTGCCCTTGCCGGTACCTTGCATTACTATCACATCAGCTTGAAATAAGCTGATAAGAGAAGTGTACGATGAATGTGTTTTCTCCACTACTTCTACATTGCAAGAATATTTCCTTTGACTTGTGTTCAATACCTTGGTTTATGAATCTTATCATTCTTCCTAATAGCCTGTTGACTGCAGAGGAGAATTGGTGTGATATAAGGGTATATGACCCCTATGTGGGGGTTTTTCACGGTGAGTGTTTGGTAGAGTAGTGCCATTAGGAATATTATTCTTCATCCTGGACAGATGTGCAATACTGGCTGAAGCAGCTCAAACACCTCATGGTCTCCCCCAGAGAACCTGATAAATTAGAACTCCTTCTTGAAGAATGATATTTCTTCCTGCTGTGATACTTGTACAAATTCCTCTGTCATGCTAGCTAGAAGCAGGGAGCAGAGAAAGGTTTTGGCCCTAGGATGATGAAGAAGCAGCAACAGATAAAATTCTGGTCCCAGAGCACTGATTTTAGTGAGGCTCATCATTCAGTCAGTGTATTTCAAACTGAGGTATCCACTTGTGGAGGAAGGCAAGATGCTTGTTCAAGGTCTCAGACAGCAGGGATATAGTAACTTATTGTTTTCTTCCTGTTGTCCTGTGTTTTCTTTTAAAATACTACAACTACTTGAATTGTGCCTTCTTTGTCCTTGTTTAGGGCTATGATCTAGGAAAAGGCAGGATTTAGAATTATGTTTAGGAAACTTTAAGTTTTAGTTCATTACTTCTGAAATTAATAATACCAGTTTATATTAATACACATTTATCAACTGGAGAAGATGGGGAGTCAGAGGAGGAAGGGAGCTGGTTTCACTGTATAGGATTAAATCTAAGACTCTGGTTTAATTAGAGAAAAGTCTTTCTGGCTTCTCCTGTTCTGAGTTCTTAGCCATAAAAATTGCCCATAATATCAGAAAGTTATGGCCTATGAAGATATAATATTGGTCCCTTTAAAACTTCTCCAAGTGCTCCAGTTCACATTGAGAGAAATAAACCTTGTGCTCTGGCAGTGCATTTTTACAGGATGTAGTTCTGGAGCAGGAAAGCTCAGCAATACTAACTTCATGGTTTGGTTTTGCTGTCAAATGGTCATAATTCCACTGAATTTGGGATTACAGAAATCTCTAAAAAATGTAGTTCACTCTTTTTATTATAATATCTGGCACAAGATCATATCACTGGCAGAAGTGAACTTAACAGAGGGCCTTCTTCATGAGATTGAATTTAATATGTTCTTTTTCTTGGTAAATTTTCTTTTGCATAACTTTTCCATACAGTTATTAGCTGTGTTGTCCGGGTTTATGTGCCAAGTAAGAGAATTAAGCATACATTTTGATGAAATTCACCAATGCAAAAATTATTTCTTGACTACATTCACATACTAACGAAAGTAAGGAGGTTTGGTGCACCCGTAATGATGACAACAGGTAGAAGTTAGAGCCTGAGGGCCTGCAGCACTGAGACTTGGCAAGCTGGAGATGCTTTCTAACCGAGGATGCTGTAACTACAATGGCCAATCAGCTATTTGGTAATGCAAGTGTTTGCAGAAATGAGCTGAGTGTTTACCATGTCTTTGATAATGCATTTAATTTGTGTATCAGTGGGCCACTGACATTATAATTTGTCTTTAATTTTTTTGCTATTTTGTATTCCTTATTTGTTGTTCATATTTTCATATTTCTCAGTTAAGAGCATCAAACATTGGCAATAAACTGAGGAGCCAAATAACTCTCTCAGGTTTTCTTGGCTGATCCTGGATAGCACCTAAAGATAAAAAAGAAGTGATAGATCAAGATCTTGGTCTCTATACTATACAATAGCTTTCTTTTTTCAGGGTCAGCTTCTGTTAAAAATCTTCTCCTTTATTTTGACTTTAAAAGGGGGATAATTTCGCATTCAGCGTTCTCTCTTGGCACTTAGGGAGAGATTTTGAAAGATATAAATGGCAGGTAGACACCTAATTCCCATGGAAAGTGTCTGTAACTCCACTGTAATGTCAGTCAAATTGCACTGGAGATGAGATTGCTCACTGCCTGCACAAAACACTGCTGTAATGTAGGAGTTTGTGCACCAGGTATGGGATCTACTTCAGACACAGCACTGGGAGCTACTATTGCTAGTGCTGATGCCGCCTGACACAGCTCTGGGTCAGGACTAGCTAGGTGTCCTGCTGCAGTGCACACTTCTTGTTTGCATTAAGAGGGTTCCTATAAGCGCAGGATGTTAGGATTTTTTTCCCCAAATTGGGAAGGTGAAGGGAGTGTTCATACCACCTTCTTGCTCCAGCTGATTGGCTGGCATGTCGGGCACTTCCACATCCCGTGATATGCCTGGCACCCTAAATTAGCCTGGAGCTGCCTCCTCTTCTGCACATTGTCTTAACCTAGCGTTTCCTCCTTTACAGCCTCTGGCATCCTGCTGCTCTTGGGCAGTGTGAAGCTCACAGGAAGCTGAGAGCACACTGAAGCTTATACGTACTCCTGTGCCTAAAGACTTTGTAGAATCAGGGTCTTCCAACATTAAAATAAATTGCTCTTCTTAAAGAAGACATAATTATCTGCTCTTTGCTAAAATCAAAGCAATTAGGAAGGAGTAAGTCAGCAACAGCTATAATCCTTCTTTAATTCAAAAGCAATTTCTTAAAAGCCTGCGTAAGAAATGCTTGGAATGGTTGGCTCCAGTCCTTAGAAAGCCCTGTGCAACTATGACAGTGTAAATCCTCACCTGGAATTTGATTAGGTAAGTTCTTACCCCGAAGCACATGACTGCCTAGACCAGTTGCAAGCATGACATTAAGATGCCATGTGTGGAGTCTGCTGCAGCCCTTGCTGTCTGGTGTAGAAATGCCAAAGGGGAGGTGTTCACTGTGGGCTGTGAGGAATGAAGCAGGACAAGGGCTCATCACCCAGTCTCTCAAATGAAACGCTGTCCAGTCAAGTGGCCACTCCTAGGCTATTTATGAACCATCCCTCCCTCGATGTCCCACCTGAGGCTCACCCAACCCTCTATTCCACCATTATATCCACCTGGGGGAAGGTGTCTCATGCAGGACACCGGCTGGGCTTTCCACCCTCTGCCCTCTGGTGGTTCCAGCAGCCTCCTGAAACCTGTGCTACAGACATGGCTCGATGTTGTGCAGATGGGCAAAGCATTTTTCTCTTGCTATTTTGTCCAAGCATCGTGTAAAATTTAAACAATATTTATAACATTACCAGAAGCAGTCAAATTGCTTTTTTTTTTTTTAAATCCTGTAGAACGTGGCAAAATCAAATGAAATTAAAGTGAAAAATACTCTTTAATTTCAGCCTGAACCATCAGATGCAACAGTCTGTGTGCAAATGGATTAACATGCCAAAAACATAACTTGAGGCTAGAAATGTAACATCACTCAGTAAATTAATATCAATAATTATAAGCTGTAAACAGTAGCAGATATAATGAAGATTTGAGGCCCAAGGGGTGTATATGCCTAGCTGCAACTGACATCATCAAGCACTGTGATCTTGATGTTCAAGTCCCCTTTGGAGACAGCAAGGTGAAAAACATCATCCTACAGAGAAATATTAGAAGCATTTGCAAAGCTCCTCTCTCTCTCTCTGTTTTAAGGACAAACAGGGCTCTTTCTAAAACACGAACATGAGAGTTTTCACTTTTCCCCTGTGTGATTCCATTGGTGCATCTGCTCGCCTTGGAGCTGAAGATTATAGAATCATAGAACAGTTAAGGTTGGAAAGGACCTTAAGATCATCCAGTTCCAACCCCCCTGCCATGGGCAGGGACACCTCCCACTAAACCATG
>JARCZZ010017136.1:0-29515 GCA_030323915.1 Brotogeris chrysoptera
ACGTTACCCAGCAGTAACTGAAAACACTGGTGTTATCAGCACAGCTCCAAGGCCCAAAAATCAAAACCACAGTGCTGGACCAGCTACCAAGAAGGAGAAAAATGACTGCTGCTGCTGAACCCATGACACTGTGGTACTCCGAAGTTTACAGTGTGATGGCCTTTCCACTTAAAGGACAGAGTCTCTGTACAGGAGAACAACATTGCTTTCAAGTTTCCATCATGGAAAAGTCTTTTTACAATTCGGTGGCACCCACAAGAGCTCTGCAGACAGGCACTCCAGAGGAAGCTACAGAAACCTTCCTCCCTGGAATGCCCTGCTCAGCCCTCAGACCTCCTCCTATGCTTGGGCTCACTCTCCACTAAGAGAGAGGATGTGGTCACAAACTTACTGCTTACTAAGCACCATTTTCCTTTAAGTAACACACTGCTGTAATACAAAAGCTAGGCAAATCAGCACCCCCAGTGCTTGTAACAGAGTTAATCCTGTAAAAAGTACTCTCTAGTGCAAGCAGCTGCTCCAGAAACAATTCAGGGTGCAGTACTATCAACAGCAATACCAGTGAAAATCTACCTTCCATCAGACTCCTGCTAGAGCAATAATAAAAAATTTTCTTCAGTTTTCCATGGAAGTGATAAGTTTCGCCTCCCTGGAATGGGGTTTGGTAAGTCTGACTGGGATCGGGACAAATGAAGCTAAATGACAGGTTCCACCCACTCTCACAATATGCACTTTGTCTAATGTGCTATAGAGCAATACAACCTGCAATGTATCTAAAACAAATATTTGGCTAGTTAAGTAATTATGCTAGTTAAGTAATTATGCTAATTATTTTATACTGAAAATAATTAGTTTATGGACTTAAGTCAAAATCTTCCAACCCTCTTTACTGTAAAAAACCCTGTATGCAAATGCACTAACCATGAATAAAATGCATTAGCCAAGAATACGAGACTCCTCACCTTGCCTTTTCTGTTCAGGTAGCATACAATGGTATGCTGACGGAATCTGAATTACAGTTTGGGAAGACCCATAGATGATGTTCAGGTAGCAAACTCTCAGGGGGAGCTGAGGATGATCTTAAGATGGAAATTGCTTGTCTTGGTTCATCCCACTCCAGCCAAAAACTGATGTAAACCTCTCTAGATATGAAATACCTAATGCTCCTAATAACAGCCTGTAGGATCCCAAACCACAAGGTAACGGTCTGACTGCTGGTGACTTTGCAAAGCAGGGAAAAAGACAGTTGAAGCTTCATGTTGACATATCTTACATCCTACAGTATTCACTCCTCTGCTTAGCTTCCTCTTGTAATTAATGAATGTAGAACTGTTTTGAGGTTTCAGAACATTTGACAATTTTCATTATTAACACTGTAAATAATCAGGAAACAATTCCAAAAGCAAACAGCAGCATAAAAAAGTCTCCAAGAGTAACTCTATTCCTGGCAGTTCCAGAACTGCAATTCTAATGCTTGCATTCAGTCTGTTCCTCAAACACTTATATTTGATATATCTGTTGTGAATCTATTAAGCTGATGGATTATTGCTTTCTAATGTTGAAATGATTATTTTCTACTTATTAATGTACTGCTGCTAAACAGTCCTTGCCAACATCTTAAAATACATAGTACAAACTAAAATTAGCATTTGTAGCATTAGTTTATTAAGACCTACATTCTGAAGTTTAGAGAACTGCAAAAAGGCTGATCTATGGTAATGATTTCCATAAAATTGCCCTTCATATAACAGAAAGGAGAAATCAGTGGAGACTAAATGAAAGAAGGACCAAGTTGTATCTCACCATATGTCCTTAAGACTTAAGTCCTCTGACTTAAGGTCAACTATTTCAGATTTGTAATACATGCAGCTGAGTACCTGGGAACGATAAAATTAAGCAAATCTTGCCTAAAGGATTTGCTCTTAATTTGAAAACATGTGGAGTTTAAGACATACAGGCATGACTAGCTTAGATTACTTCCTCTTGTAGAGTAATATGCACCTTCACTAATGTACCCATCATTTTTCAGATACCAGAAAGAAAAGGGTTGAGACAGGACCAATCCAGACGTTATAAACAATTACGTATTACTTCACTTCCAAAGCTCAAAAGCCTTGGATTAAATTTCAAAGGAAGGTAATGAAACTGTTCCCCACATAAATTCATGACTGGGATGGAAATATGAAAGATTTGCTTTCACTTGTCGACACCTCTGTGCTTCACCAATGCAACCTGCAATTCAGCCTGCACAGTTGAGACAATGTTGAAGCTGCTACAGGAGTACTAAAGGAGCTGAATTAATTACTTACTTAATTTCACTGATATTATCAGAAAATTGCAAAGGATAAACTGAACCTCCATTTCAATTTTCATCCAGTTGGAAAATAAACCCAACTCCTGATATTGTTTAAATGGTCTTTTATATGTAATTTTACGCTACATGTAATTCCTGAGTCTGCATGAACCAAAACAGGTGTTTCTGGTAGAACACAGAAGAGCTTCTACCACTGGCAATTCAAGTGTAATGTGAGCAAATAAAAATTTAATCAATGTATTCTCAAGGTGTTAATACTTCT
Organism: Brotogeris chrysoptera; assembly: GCA_030323915.1. Classification (NCBI taxonomy): domain Eukaryota; kingdom Metazoa; phylum Chordata; class Aves; order Psittaciformes; family Psittacidae; genus Brotogeris; species Brotogeris chrysoptera. Next base: position 2,577 of record JARCZZ010017136.1, read on the forward strand.
CTCAAACAGGACTTTGTTTCTTATATGGCTGTTTATATATGTAATTCAGTATGAGCAGGCCCAATATCAGCTTTCACATCTTACTAGAAATTCTAATTAAGCTTACATGTTTTAGGGGGGTTGATAAAGTGATGAAACACATTGGGCTTGTTTCACTTAAATACTGACCCAGGAATTTGATTTCCACATATATTGCAAAAATAGGTTTGCTTTGCAAAACTTTAACTGCAGCAGACTTGCCCACAAAACTACACCCGCTATGCTCAGCTCTGTATTCCCACGCTTCTTAGTATTTGTCATATTTCATCTTTGAATGCAGTCCAAATGAGAGCACATTGGAACACCGTAGAACCAGACTCATAAGAATGTGGTCTTGAAATAAAACATGGAACAGAAGGAGCATTGTAATACAGCCGCTCTTAATGTTTTAACGGTTGAGAGATTTCCAACATGTTGGCAGTGTCAGGACGATCCATTTTAATAAATTATTAACACTAACCAAACATTTTTATTACAGCAGTCAAAACTTTCTTGGCAGTTAAGGTTAATTCTGTTAAAGTTTGACAAAGATATTACTGTTTGATGGAAATCACGCTTAAAACTACAGCCTCCTTCAAATCAAAATCTTACACTGCACTGGGAAGAAATGGTTAAGCAACACATCTCAAAGTACATCACCAAACAGTGAAGGCAGGGTTACAGCCTCCATCAGCAAAGCAAGAGCTAACAAATGGTAGTGAAATATAAATTGATAACAGCATCTATAATGTGCCTACCACTACTTGGGAAAGGATAGAGAGAGATTGTTATCAGGGAGAGATAAAGCTCAGGCTGTCGAGGGGAGAGTGTTTAATCAATATATAAAGAAAATCTAGGAATTCCAAACACTTGACAAGAAGGGTATAGAAGAAAACAAAGAACCTGCCAGTTTTGATGCATTAAACTTTGGAGAAAAGGTATTTTAAAAAAACCTTTAATTCAAAAGGCAACTGACAATAACAACGTCAGACAACGCCACATTCTCCCTCCAAACCCTCTAGCTCTGCCAGCTAGTTGAAATCCATCACAGCAGAAGCTAATGAGGCATATGGATTAACAATACATTTCTCAGGCTTTTCTTGAGCCTCCCCTGGGGCACCCACAGTCTATACATCATCAATCTACTGCAAATTGATGTAGTCAGCCTGTGACAAGGGTCAGGTTTCCAGGACCAGCTACCAGGCATGACCTAGTCGTTCTGAGTTATGAAGACAAAGCTCTGTTTTGCTGAGCTCTGGCCATACGAAATCCACAGTTCTCTAGGCTTTCAGTAAGCTGGAATCAAACCATAGAGCCATCTCTGGTCTCCTCTGCATCCACTGAGAAACCAGCTCACCTTTTTAAAGTGACACTGTTATTATTTTGCACTCTCTTACAGATGGTGCTGTCTTGGAAACCAGGCTCACAAACACATCAAACCATATGCTAACTGTATTACTATTAATAATTAACATTCTTATTTATTGTATGATAATTATTTCAATCACATTAAAATAGTAACAAGAGAAAAACATACTCTTTTCAAGAGATGAGTGCAATGAAGAAGAAAACAAGATGCTTGCTGATGCAGGTTTCTAACTAAGAAGTTTTATAAGTGTACCAAAAGTTTTTGTTCACCCACAGTATCTTCCTGAATGATTACACAAGACCTTGCTTTTATCCAACAATTTCTGAATACTCTGTGGATTAGTTTGATACATGCATATTTGTCCTGATGCTTAGTTTAGTTCAAGTCAGTGGATTTCCTCTCAAGCTTAGTGGCAAGGGTGCCTAGGCTCACTGCTCTGCCGCCTTGTCAACTGCAGCTAAATGCATCCATTCAGATGAGAAGAGACACCAGGAACTGAGTATACAACACACTGAGAAAAGCGAGATGTTCCATCAGTAAGATACATGCAGCCCAAACTGAAGTGGATTTAAACCACCAGAAAGGCCCCTATTAATTTCAAGGGTTTTGACGGCACCTACACTTCTACAGAAACTGCAGCAGGTAAAATTTACATCATATCTATAGGTATAGAACTACTTAAACTTACAATTAATAATTCTTCCTAAAAGTAACTTTCATGGCTGTTGATCTGCCTCAAAAGAATTAAAACCAAACTTAAGCTGCCATACAGAAAAAAAAATTAATAATTGGATCCCAGCAACCTAAAATATGAGAGATTTCTGAGGCTTTCAATATATTCCAGTTAAGTTTAAATATTCACAGCTACTTGTGGGCCAACATAGGCGTGAATCACCAGTAGAAAACAGGTTTCTTTATTCATAGAGGAACTTACAGGCAATTCAGTGTATTTGTTACTTACAATGTTTCTATGCCTATAGCGTGACTATAATGCATTTCAGAACGTCTACGTCCAAAAAAGAAGAAACCTTGCAAACATTACTTAAGCATTTAGTAACAAATAATCCTCAACTTCATGTTGTGTTTTGACTGCCCCAATGGACAGCAGGCTTTCCAAAGCAGGCAGAAGAACTGAGCGAGCCGCCTGTGGTATGAACATCTGATGAACATTCACTCATATTTATTCATGCAAGTATTCTGGAATTTGTCATGGATGGTCTTCCAAATACAATGCAATGCATATGAATGTGCAGGAAAAGCAAATAAAATAAGCATACTAATACCTTTGAAGTAACTTTGTGGCTTTTATCTGATGGATGATTGCAAATCCCTCATTCCATTATTCACCAAAGCTTTTCACACTGCCAGCAAACGGGCAGAAAAGGAGAAAATAAAACCCCAACCAAGTTCTTTTCTTTGTTTACATCAACTGTCATGCAACCAAGACATGCCCTTTTTGTAAAAAGTAGCAAGGGACCATAAGAAAACACCTTGGACACTGGATCCAGTCTGTGGTCTGTACCAGGTAGCCATCACACACACCTTTTTGAAGAACCAATCCTTAAACCTTTTGAGGTTCCCAACCTCCATTTACCTACCTCTATTTTTACATTTGTTTGTCTGGGTGGGTGTGTGCATGTTCATATTTAAGTGCCTGTGCAGCACTTCAGGCACATATCAGTTAAAAGCAATGTCTCAATTTAAGCTGATATGAATAGAGCTTTGGACAAGAGAATGACAGCGGGTCTTTCTTCAAGTATATTACTACTCAGTGATTGTACTTAATAATTTTGCAGGTCTCTTGATTTATGCTGTGCTAAAGACAAAGCATGCATTCACATACAATGTGTAGCTTATTGCTATTACTGGTGTTATATGGAGCACAGCTTTAGAACAGTTGGCAATGTACAAGTCGCGGTTTAAGCCCAGCCGTAACTCACACAGTCGCTCTATCACTTCCCCCCGCTCCTGGAGGGATGGGGCAGAGAATAGAAAGAATATGACTCCCACAGGTTGAGATTAAGAACAGTCCAGTAACTAAGGTATAATACAAATCACTACTGCTACCACCAATAATAATAATGATAAGGGAAACAACAAGGGAAGAGAATACAACCGCTCACCACCTGCCGACCGATACCCAGCCCGACCAAACACTGATCTAACCCTTCCAGGTCCCTGCCCCCAGTTTTTACATCCTGGGCATGATGTGCTGTGGTATGGAATACCTCTTTGGCTAGTTTGGGTCATGTGTTCTGTCTCTGCTTCCTCCTGGCTTCCCCTCCTCCCTAGCAGAGCATGAGACTCAGAAAGTCCTTGGTCTGACTGAACATTTGAGCAGTAACAAAAAACATTGGTGTTATCAAAGCTGTTCTCAGGCCAAAAGTCAAAAACACAGCACTGCACTAGCTACTAAGAAGGAGAAAAAAAAGTCTGCTACTGCTGAACCCAGGACAATACATGGAGCTGATAATCTAAGTACTTGATTAGGTGTGTCATTTAAATATAACACAGAAAAGAATTATGCAGGTGTGTTTCAGTTTGTGGATGCAACTGATGGCCTGTTCAAGTTCTGCCTGTACATGGAAATCCATGGAAAACTTGTTCCCTGAATGAGCTCTGTACTGCTAACCTCCATTTAAAGCCTCTGCTGCAGCTTCACCACTGCAGAGAGTGCTTCCAAGCTTTGATAGGAGCAAAGGATCAAGGTTAAAATCCTGATTCACAGCTGAAGGGAATTTAAATCACCACCCAGACATGAAATTTTGCTTGTCATATTTGGTAACAGAGCACATCAGCACCAGCAATCTCCCCATGAAAGAGCATTTGCCTCCACACCTCCTCTCAACTCCAGCAACCCCTCCTACAAAACTGCTCCCTACAGGAGTAGCAAATCCTGCAGTGGCTATTTCCTTGGATAAAGGCTGTTAAAAACCTAGCCTCCGACCCCCAGACCCAGCTGAACCCAGGACACCAGGCTGCCCCTGTACAGGCCAAAGGCTGTCTCTAATCTGACTGCCCTCTCCATCTGCAGAATTGCTACTGCTCTTGTCTTCCTATGCTAAAGTTAAACCCAAATGCTGTTCAGTGTGAGTCAGCTTTTGGAGCAGTAATAAATCGGAGCAGTTTGCCTTAAGCAGCACACTGGAGAGAATCTTCTAACACTGTTTACATGAAAATTCATTGTTTCCCTCCCAGAACAATGCTGCTGCTCTTCTCATTCTGAAGGATCTTGCCCTTCTTGCTTCCCACCTATCTGTATTTGGCTGCTTTCCCAAGGGCACACAAGAACTACATGCAATTCTCTGAATTTCTTCTCTTCAGAGAACAAAATACCTTCCCCCCCTCTAAGAGAACTAATGCACTCTGCTGGCTGCGAGCTTTTAAAATCTCTCTGCTGCAGCAGCTGTTGAATAATTTATATTTCCTAGAACTGAGCTGAGTAGATGCACATTTTTGCTTTGATATACACTGTACAGTTGTTTTCCCTTCTTTTCATTACCATCTTGGTTTTCACTTCGAATGTCAGTGTAGGAAAGTCTGAGGACTTCAGAGTCTGGGAAAATGATTTGGGGTTTGGGAAGCAAAAGAGAAGGACAAATTTATTTGTGAGTTGTTGTTTTAATGAAGGAAAAAATCCTGAACAGCTTGCAATTAGCAGCTCTGCAAAGTTAGAGTTTCTTCAATGGCACAGAGCAGGCAGAAGAAACGTACCAGATATTCCTTAGCTTAACATGCCTGGAGCTGGATACAGTTCCTCTAAATCAAAGCACAGCTCACACTAATAGTTGCAGTATGTTGGTAGCTGGATGGCTGGCTGCTTTATGAAGAATTATAATGTGACACAGCAGTCTGGTTGAAAAAAGCACACACAAGGCTTTGATGTTTTAAACCATTAACTTCAAGAGGACCAACAGAGACCTTTCTGTTTTTATTGCAGCCTCTCTATCATCCTTCCCCCTGCTCTCTCCCTCCTCTCCCACTGTTACATGGGGGACTGCTATCTTTCAGAGAACAAACAGGGCAAGCGTGACTTCCTAGGATCTGAAATGGGATGCTTTTTCCTCTTGGGAAAGCAGGAGTGACTTACGGGAGGGAGGAAAGGAAGGCAGAAGAGAAATCCTGTAACTGTCCTTCTCCTTATCTCTCTTCTGTCCATGTTAAACACATCTGTACAGTACCAAGGCATTTGAAATGAACCAGATGCTTAAAAGTTAGCCTACCAAAACTCCATTAAAATGTACAGCAGTTGTCTGAGTAAAACCAAGGTCCACTGCAGGTCTCATCCAGCAACAGTAAAACCAATACTAAATAAAGGATTCTCTTAAACTGACTATATTTAAAGTTTTATATTATAGATCCATTTAGATGTTTATTTGGGGAACTTCAAAAGCTTGTATCACATTTTACTGGGAACATTTAAAGGTTGTCAATGGGGTAATTATAAGCATGCATGCAGTAATGATGAAATTTTAGAAACCATTAATAGCATGACTTTTGATATTCCTTCTTACCTTGAATAATATTTTACCTCAGGCATAACCCCAGACAAGTCAATAAGAACAGATCTTAATAAGGTACTCAAATGACATCAGAGACAGTTTGCTTGCATTACTAATGACAGATTTCTTTTCAGTTCTCCATCACATTCAGGCTACAAACATCCCAGAGGAGGTATGGTTTTGTCCTTACTAAAGGTATCTTACTTTTACACTAGCAATTTTTACTTTAATTGTAGGATTCATTTTTATAGGTTTCTGGTTCCAAAAGGTATGCTTTTGCACAAACAGACACTTGGGAGCACAAGGGTTTTTTAAGGAGAGTACAGAGAGGCATAGCACATTAGCTCTTGTAGAACTTTACCATGAGGCACTGGGACAGCCAGATTTGAGCTAGTTCTATATAAGCATTCTCTTGTAGGTTGTTCATGAAAAGAGACTGCAAAGTTTTTGAACTAAAGAAATAATAAAAATACCTAGAAAGTTAACCCTTTAAGCACAACCCCTTCCAAATAAATAGAGCAGACAGAATCACATCTGCTGCTCTTTCCCTGTTGAGCCATCTTGCCATACCATCATAAAAGACTGGTCAAGCAGGATCTACCCTTGATGAATCCATGCTGACTACTCCCAATGACCTTTTCATATGTATGCTTGGTGGTAGACTCCAAAATGACCTGTTCCATCACCTTTCCAGGGATGGAGGTGATGCTGACTGGCCAGTAGTTTCCTGGGTCCTCCTTGTTGCCCTTTTTGTAGATGCAAGTGATGTTGGCCTTCCTCCAGTCATTGGGCACCTCTCTTGTTCTCCATGATTTCTCAAAGATGATGGAGAGTGGCAGAGCAACATCTGCCAGCTCGCTCACTGCCCCTGGGTGCATCCCATCAGGGATCATAGATTTATGGGTGTTAAGTGTGTATAGCCCATCCCTCTACAGGATGGACTGAAAAGGAAAGGATTTTACACATGGCTCTTCCTTGAACAGCCATGTCCCTGCAGGTGAAACCTTAGGTACCAGTGCCTGGCTAGACATAACCCAGTTATGCTGGGAGTAACAGCACTGCCCAGTCCCTGATGGGTCCTCCCATCTACTCTGAGACCTCTGCTCCTTCTTTGTCATCACTGCTTTCAAGTCAGAGCTGGCCAGGTCTGCACTGTGGCTCTCTGGTCCCTATCATCCCCTCCAACATGCTCAGCAGCACCCCATCAGAAAAGCAAGCTCCTCTACTTTCGGGGATACCCCTGTGCCTCCCCACTTCTTACTGATGGACCTTGGCAAACCCCATGGAGGAGCAAATGCTGCCTGCATACCCCTCTGCTGTGCAGACAGCCTGCGACAAGCTGTGTCAGCTCAAATGGTTGAGATTTTGAAATGAAAGTGTTAATTTGGTCTCAGTTATAGTTCAAGTACAGCTTATAGAATCATAGAATAGTTACAGTTAGAAAGGACCTTAAGACCATCCAGTTCCAACCCTCCCTGCCATGTCACCCAAGACTCCGTCCAACCTGGCTTTGAACAGATTGGGATGGAGCATTCACAACCTCCTTCTGCCCTGCTTAATCAGTTTTAACACACCACCCAAGTGGAGCCTTGGTTGACATGCTTTAGTGTGAGGTGTTCCTGCCCATGGGAGGGGTGCTGGAACAAGATGATCTTAAGGTCCTTTCCAACCCTAACTATTCTATGATTCTATGACATTATTACCTAAATGGGTCCTGATGCTACTCTGCCTGCTGGTAAGAGCAGAGCTGTTCCTCTGTAACTTGCCTAGCCTGAAGACATCCAAAGGTACTGGTCTTTCAGCTTTCCTCCACAGCAGCACATTTCTCCCGCAGAGACCCCCTTCACCCTTCTGCAGACAGACAGCCTTAACTATTTGCCATATCATTCTTCCACTTTCACGTCCTGCCTCACAGAAGGCACAGGCTTTGTGGCCTTGACTGGCAATTCACACCGATGGGGTGACCCTGGCATGAACATCAGAGCGTACTACGTGAGATGGGGTTTCTCCCTCTGTGGTCTCCTTACTTCAGGAGCTGCAGAGACCCATCAGCTTGGTACACATCACACCTGCCAAAAAGTAAGGAGACAAAACCACCCTCCACAGAGTGCCAAAGCCTCTCTTAGCAGCTTGGCATGAAGGAAAGTCAGAGATTTGTGGCAGTACTGTTCTGTTTTAAACTGAATGGGGTGGGCAATTCACAGTCCTTCCAGGTTTTGTCCTCATATGAGGAAAACAGAGGAAATTAAACTATATGAGTAGAAGGCAGTTTTTAATCACAACCACTTTTTCTCCCTAGAGACCAAAAGCATATGCTTGAATTAACAGACCCTTTTCATTAATCACAAAGGGCCGGGGTAGATGCAAGAGAAGTTAGGTTTTCCCCATCATGCATAAACTTCTTCCAGCTCTCTTCAGCAGTTTCACATAGGGATGATGAAGCCATTTAGCCCAGCTAAAATCCTGGCTTGAATCCTGGACCAGAATCCACATACACATTAATTTCTGGGTTTGGCATTCAGATACGATTAACCCCTCATTTGTCCATTTTTACATGCTCCTCCTTTACAATGGCCAAAAAAGAAACCACTTTAATGCTGAGTTCTAAGTACAGAAGTGACACTAAATTTGAAACAGATGCCTCTCTTCAGCATGGCATGCCAGGAAACATAGATGACTCTTTCCCCCGTACACCAATACTGTCAGATCCCATTCTGACATGTGTAACTATCTGCACTAAAGGCACTGAACTTTCTGCTATGGATTCCACTATGTGGGAAACACCAACACATAATGTGACAGGATGCTAGCCCTGTTTGGAACTCTGGTCTTTACCATTGAAATCTGTGGCAAATCAGGCAAGTTTTTTCCTCCATGTCCGAAAATAAAGCCTTCACAGCCCTTCATATCTGGAGATGGGATGGTCACATGCAATTCCTCATATGCCTAAGGAGAATCAATATTGAACTCAAAGACAGGAAATAATGTGAAATTTAGGCACATTCACAAAGTGCATGAATACACCTATATAATTTTCAGAATAGAGAGAATAAAGTCCCCAGCCTCAAAACAGGTAGTAGTCAATCAGCATTATTCCTGTAGCTAATAAGAGCTCAAATCATCTCAGATGGACAACAAAATCTACATCCAAGCTTCAATCTTTCCCACTCATTATGGCAAATTTTTCCTGGATTGCATTTCCACATGAATTATCACACTACAGTCCCGGTGGGAATTATTGCCTCTCTGAAAGTACTAAGATGCAGGTACAAGTATCAGCATCCACTGAGGAACCAGAAGTCCCGGAGCTGATACAGCTCACACAGTGTAAAGGTGTGTGAGTTGGGGCTGTGTTTGAGCTAGGCGGACAGGTTGACTGAATGATGGGCTTCCTTCATTCTGCATTCCTGTTGTTACTACAGTAGATACTGTAAAACATAAGATCTTTCCTCTTTGAAGCTACTTCTTTATGCTATCCACAAAGTAGAGCTCATGAGCAATTATGTTTCTAGATTTCATATAATCATGTCACTAAAAGTATAATTTTATTTATCTGTGGACATACAGGTGGCCTGCCAAAAACTTCAGGCAGTCAAAGATGCGAGGGACATAACCAGAACAGCCATAAAACATCACAGATGTGAATAACAAATATTGGTATGCAGCATAGCCTGTACGGGAGGACAAGAGCTGATGAGCAGGGATGGTGTGAATTGTAGTGTTGGAATTGATCAAAGCTTAGCTAGTACAAAAGCAAAGATGACAGTTGAATAGTTAACATCTAAGAATAGCTTGCCTAAAAACAGCTTGTGTGATTTTGTATAAATCTGGTAAGAAACTCAGTAAAAGTGATTCAGTTTGCACATTCACGCTGTCTCTGTCTCATACTTCGCTGCATTTATTGTATGATTTTCTGAGCTGTTTTGCCCTGTAAAGGCCAACACAGAGAGAATCTGGGACTTGAGTTTTTCTTGAGATCTCAGGTGCCAGCTGCTATATGTGCTCTTGTGTATGTATCTATGGTGATGTTTAAGATCACAGAAAGCATCAAAGCTTTAACTCCACCAGTTGGAGATAGCTTATGGTGTTGAGCATCAGGGTCACAGGTCCCTTTCCAAAGAAAGCCTCCTAAGACCTTTATGGACTTCCTGTGCCCAGCAAGACTGATTTGCTCCCACATTTTGTGGGCCAAAGCCATACAAGGTCTGGGGCTGGAGCCCCCACCCCTTCCACCCCCAACTACAGCTCTGTACAGTGCCTGGGACTCTAAGGCTCTATGACAATGCAAGCACTAATTAGCAGCCCAAGCAGGCTTTGTGCAAGGGTTGTCAAGCCAAATTCTTTGCCTTGCACTGAATTGCTCCCCCTGCTAAGCTTTTCAAGTCTAAGCTCATCATTTACTGCAGTGTACTAAGTTATACCATAGAAATTTTAGAGGCGTGACTCTCCTCCAGAAGTTATTTTTGAACAATAACAAGTCATCATATGGTTGCTCCTATGCATTGATGAGCTTGAAACTTTAATAAATGATTAATCCTATTTAGAAGTAACTTAACACTGCCTTAACTGCATCTTTCCACAAAGCGTCACTTTGACATCCTGTGTTGTGTGCATTCATTGAAACTTTCACACGCTGTAAATTAAGAACATTTACGCATGCAATTAGTATTAAATAAAAGCCTGAATAACTCCTTGAGGATTAAGCAATTAGATGGCATCATGGATTACCCTTTGTACTTAAAACTGATGAAGAAAATCATCTATCCATTTTGCATGAATTGCATACCAGGGTACCCATTGTGCTGACGGGAAATGCTTGGATGAATTACCAAATGCCACCTTGAGTACATACGCACGCCTTCTCCCATCCCTCCTTCAATTTCTTCAAAGAAAAATTAATATAAATATGTGACCAGATAATAGTTTATCCTTAATTGCACCCTCCATCAAAAGCATACAGACTTTAAGAACTTGGACTTCTAATATCATAATTTAATTATAACCACCCCCCAACAGTCTATTTAAAATACAGCTACATGTGAACAGGCCATTTGCACAGCCAGTGACAACAGAGAATCCTTTTGTATCCTATACAATGGTGCATGAAAACTGTAGTCAGTATATGTAACAAGGTGTGCAAACAGTCTTAGAAGGAGAAATACTTGGCACACAAGAGCACCTTGGAAGTGGGAGCATGCATTTTATGCATGTCATAGACATACGCCTAAAGCACACTGAAAATAATAGCAGCCATTTGCTCTCCAACGTGTATGGCTGGTACTCACCAAAATGATTGGTTGAATACCAAAATGAAAGTGTTGGGAGAGAAAAGGGCAATAATTTTTATGTCTTAGTTCAAGGTTAAAGTGAATCCAGTTTACTCATTAATGCCTGTCATTCACAGGCAGCCTGAGCAAGAGGGGACATCTCACCTTGAAGCTGTATCTAACACATGTAATTAGACGCAAGCAAGAGGTGGGCACAAGAAAGGGAAAAAATAAGGCAGCTTTGAGAACACAGTGAACTTGGAAGTTACACTCTGACCCTTTCAGTCAGCAAAGCTACAAACCCCTGCTCTGACACCAGCATGGAGCCCCATGTCCCCCCACCCTGCCCAAACAAACCACTGTTCACAGAGGTCAGCCCCAAAGCCACACACCCTCTTGAGGGACTGTAGCAACAGGACAAGGGGGAATGGGCTCAAACTGAAACAGGGAAGGTTTAAGTTGGATATAAGGAAGTTTTTTCCTGCCAGGGTGGTGACGTGCTAGCACAGGGCACCCAGAGAAGCTGTGGCTGTGCCATCCCTGGCAGTGTTCAGGTCAGGTTGGATGTGTCTTAGAGCAACATGGTCCAGTGTGAGGTGTCCCTGCCCATGGCAGGGGATTGGAGCTGGATGATCTTAAGGTCCTTTTCAACCCAAATAATTCCAATTCCATGACTATGACAATGAAGCCCTTTGTAACCAAAAGCTTCCCCAAAGCTGGTTACTGCTGGGGTAAAATGAATGTGAAGTAAGAGGTGAGCTACGTAGGCTGCATTTCACATGAGAGGAGAGGACCCTGTTTGCAGGGGAGCAGGATTTCTACATACCAAGCTTTAAAAAGAAGAAATCGGGTTAAAAAAGCAACAGCAACAAGTAACCAAACCACCGACCCCCAACCAACACATCAAATAGCTGAAGGGACGTTGTTTTCCGACTTGATGCCGCTATAGGAATAGTTTAAAAGGTCCCCCTGTGGATGCTTAGTGAGAGACCCCGATCTCGGAGTGCCAGCGCCACCTCCTTGTCAAAGCACTCAGTGGCAGTCTGGGGACCCGGCGACCTGCACCTGCGGTGGCATTTGCAGTGACAGAACCCGCATGGGTGTCTGGCCGGGGCCGCAGAAGACGCAACACAGTTTGCACCACCGCAAAAACCATTCTGACCAAGAGGGCTGCTTAAAACTCACGGAAAGCCACGTAAAATCAGACTTAACCCAGCCTCTTCCTAAGATGTGTATTTTTTACCTTGATGTTTTTAGGCTTTTTCTACTGGAAAAACTAAAGGAAGTTTAATCCTGCTATTCTCTTTGATGTAAAAAAATCTAATCCCAGTAACTTTCTTTAATCCAAAGAAAAATGTTTCTCCCTTGCAAGTAATTTTTCCATAAGTAGGAATTCCTTACAGCAACGCTTTAAGAAAACCCCACAAGATATTAGTAGGTGTTAAAAATATTCTAATCAAATATAGGTCTGGTGGAATGTTATCTTTGGGGAATATAGAGTTTTATGATCTTTATAACTCAGAATCAACAATTCAACGCACTGTTAAATCCATGGAGGGAGGACCAAACCAGCCATCAGATCCCTTGAAAAGAGGCTAATAGACCCTTTGGCCCACCAAGGAGCATCAGTGCCCATTGGGAAACCCATCTCCTTTCTCTGTTTTGAAAGGCTCGTGGCTGTGGTTGGTGACTGTGTGAAATGAGCCACCAAGATAAAACAAATCATAACACTCTAAGAAGTCTGGAGTTATGAAGCATACCAAACGCGTGTCCTCAGAGCTCAAACACTCTTGTGACTTACAGATATGGTGCAGATCTGGTATCAGCAGTGGAGATGATTCTGTTTTGTTGTGTCAAGATACATTAAATATTATGAGAAAATACATAGAGTCCTGGAGATGAAAGAATAACTTGTAAGCATCTCCATTTCACTGCTCTGGAGCAACTGTCACCCAGGGGTTCTTCTGGTGCCATATACAATTTAAAACAATAAATACAATCCAATTTCCTAAACCATTTTGGGTGCTCTGATAATTTAGTCCATGATATCAATACAATTTCACTTCAGTCACCATATATCACAAATAATAGCCTACACATTTTCAAGCATCTTTCTTCCAATTTTCACCTGGGATGGATGTGGAAACAACAAAGTTCTAAAGCAAAACACTTAATATTTCTGTTCTGTGTGTAATTAATGAGGAAACATACTCCAAAGAGATTTTCTTTTCCAACGCAGTTCTGCATCAGATGATTCAGATAACATTGCTGCATACTCATCCAAAAAAATAAGGCCCTGAACTTCTCAAAACTTGCTCTCCCCTGCAATCCTGAGCTTAGAAGTGAAAGAGCAACAACTGCAAAAGGATGTGACCTTTTAATCGTATCCAAGAATCTGGAGCTTGCCTGTCCTTAATGCATGGATTGAAGACATTCAACAAGCAAAGAGAAGCAGCATAATCAAAAGGAAGCACATGCTGAGGTAACACATCCATGTGTATAACGGGAAATACATAGATTTCCCAGGGTAAATAAAGAAATTTGCATTGTAATTTGCAGCAGAACTGGCTGCATGTTGGCTGCACTTATATATTGTACCCGTACCATCTTCCTGTCAATTTAAGCAGCTTCAGCAAAGCTGTTAGAGTGACCTGTCTACCTTCTGATCTTAGAACCCACTGAGACTGCAGCCAGGTTGTCACTGTTACATACGTATATGTATATATAAAACTTGCACATACATACACACACCCCTGCAACTAGTTGTTAACTACAGAGAGAAAAAATGCAATGGAAATAATAAAAAGGCAAAGATAGAGGACACTTGAAGAAGCACGAAAACAACAGCTGAGAATTTGATGAAAAAGTTATTATTTTCAACTTGAAATTGTTGATTATTGTTGTGAACTACAGTCATATTTCACATCCCCCACCTTGATCTCAGGAACATTCAGTCCTAATACATTTAAATGCTTAAGAAGAAGTATCAGCTAAGCTCTCCAGCAAGTGTATGCACATGCCTTCCTTGGGCATGCATGTACACTTTCCTGCACAATGAGCTGCAACACACATTTCCTGTGCATAATATGGACTAGGAGCAGTCACAGTGCAATGGCCAAGGTAAATTCACGCAGTATAACCTGGAACAGCAGAGCTAGATCTGGTGTCACTCCAGAAGAGGAGTGGCACTGATGCTACTGAATGACTGGTGGTGCTCCAGCGGAAGTTGCTGAACCTTCTCTCTTCTGATCCTGATATTGGGCCCTGCTCACCCCAGATCTCCTTTGCCATCTCTGGAGGAAACACCCCTGAAGGCATCTACACTCCTGTGGAGCATTTTCTCCCTATCCAGAGGATTGCTGCCATGGCTAAAGATGAAGTCTGCCACAACCCTGCCTATTTCCTGTTAAGAGCCTTTATACATACATATATACATGCGTATGTATATCTATTTAATATCAGTTACAAGGAAGACAGGGCAGTCTTTCAAACTTACAATATGTCAACATATAGTAAAATATATTCCATTATGTAAACACTTTACAATCAGGAAGCAGCACTACAACAAGAGATCATTAAGAATACTGCAGACCAATCAAGAAAGTAATCTGGAAAACTGAGGGGGAGTATGCGGGAAATCAAGCCCTCTCCACTTTGGCTGGCATATCCTAAACCTCGCATAGTTTCAGACCCTCACAGAAGAGATGTGTGTTTTAGAGAGCTACCCAAGCACAGAGCATCATAAATAATCATGTATTTTCATGTTGCCTTTCCCCATAACACCCTCTCTTATCACTTAATTGCCTCTTGTTTTTTCTCTTCAACACACACAATATTCCTACAAAGGGCAGGGAGAAGATGGGGAGAGATGCTCAGAAAGTTTTCTCTCCTTTGCTAGGAGCCTTACCATGGCAGAAGCATGCTGAAAACAGCAGTATGTCTTCCTCTCTTTGCAGGATTTAATCCCTTCCCTCTCTCTGCTTTTCACCTTGAAATGATATTAGGAAAGGCACAACCAATTTGCTTCTCAAGAAGCTGATGTGGGACAGCCAAGATGGGCTGCCAGCAAGGGAGATTTCAAGGGGAGAGGAAAACAACCTCTGATCCATCCCAGTTCTTGTTCATGTCAAAAAGTGCACACTGTAAGCTAGAAAAGCCCAGCATTTCAGTGTTGCTGTGAGCATGCTCCTCTAGAAAGGATTTCCCATCTTGTCAACCAGCTGACGGTGATATATTCTAGTTTACAGGTAACATCTGAATGGCAGCTCTGTCTCTTTTTTACCTTTCGTAAGCAAAATGAAAACCACCCTCCTTCCCCTGAGTATTCACTAGTTTGTAATCCAGGCTGTTCCAGTACAACGTGAGTATTCACAGAACCAGCTATGTTTTTTAGCATCTGCTTTTCATTTTCTAAACAGGAAACCAACACAATTTCCATGACAAAGGAGGGTTCTGGAGTCATACTCTCATTTATCCACCATGTGTACATTTGGCAGCATATGATCTTTATTCTCTAGACGCTTAAGAAATAATCTAGGAATACTGCTCCTTGACAATACTAAGGCTACCTATAAATAAACCACAGCAAGGATGAGGGGAGGACCTCTTTGCACCCACACAGGGACTGCCGCAGGGCTAGGTCTCATTCGGGCTATTGCTGGAGATCAGGAGTCACCTCTCCTCTGAGCCCTGCATGCAAAGAAGTGCAAGCCTTGTGCAAGCCTGCATGCAAAGAAGATGGGCCCTCACACAAAGCACCTTTAAAGAAATTGGCTGACTTTCCCCCCCCCCCCCATCTTACTGCCAGTCTCCCCAGTGGGGAGTCAGGTCTTAGTGGGACTGGGGAAGGAGGGAGGTGACCTCCATCAGGCAGCATGGCCCCTACTGCCCCATCCCTGTACTGTACCTGCAGTACTGGCCACTGAACATCACTGAAAATTGCTGCTCACAGGAGAGAAGAAAAAGGTTATCTGTAAGCCATTTAACCTTAACTCCACCCTACAAATTTCAGTCTGAAAGCCCAGGAAGTATAATGTTCTCTATATGGATTACAGGCACAGAAACATTGTTTAGTTTATGCTATCCTCATGCAGTGCATCCTTGCTGGCCCCCACCAGATGCTGCTCAGATCTTTTTTTTTTTTTTTTTTTTTTTTTTTTTTTTTTTTTTTTCCCCTTTTAAATTTTACCTTTTGTAGCCTCTCCCTGTGACTGTTCTTGTTTGCCTTGGGCCTGATCAAAATAGCTATTGGGAGGAAACAGCCAGGATGCTTATTGACTTCTACAGAAGCTGAATTGGGGCCATGGGCAGTAATGGACACAATCTACTGAGCCTTTTTTGAAGGCTCTGAAACTAACACCAGCCTCTTGATTTATGTGTTACTAATAGGACAGGTACATTTTAAAAAAGACAACCTTTCTTTTCCCCTGTCTCTTGCCTTCTGCATGAAAATGTTGCTCATTATAGAAAGACACATTTGCAAAAAGCCCTTCGGATTCCAAATAGATGTTTTATGAGGAAATAATTTGGAGATAAAAAATTTAGACATTAGTTAGACTTATTCCAGTTTAATATCTTTACTGTCAAATTACGAGATTGACCCTGCAAATGCTTCATCACAGCTGGGATTTTCTTGGAAGCAAAGAGAACAAGTCAGTTGAGTGTATGTTCCAAGGTCACTTATAAGCAGATGCAATTAAAATAAAATGGCATATTTCCTACCTCCCTGTAGCCTCCAGAGGCTGGAAGCCTCTCAGATTTCTATACAGCTAATGAGAGTTAGGACCCTTAGTGTAGAGGCTAAAGCCGCCTTTGAACAAGGAGACACAACCGACGTAAGCGTGTTCAGCATACAGCTGCTTGAAATCACCCAAGAGAAAATGCTGAATGCAAGGCATTCTCCTAGATATTTACCCCTCCCAGGCTTTCTGCCTTTCAGTTCTCGCTACAGGGAGGTTATCTTTCTCTATTTGAGATGAACAGCCTGGAATACCTCTTCACAAAAAGACACAACCTTGTTTTTCAAAGACTCAAACAGAGATTACCCTTTTAAATGCAATTTGGTACCACAAGCCATGTTTAATGTAGTAATATGGTGGTTGGAGTATTACCCTGTGAAGTGGGAACCTGGGATCTTGGTCTTTTTCAGCCTGCGGTTGTCCAAGTGTGTGAGCCATCAAAAACTGACAAGAGAGATTAAGTGCCCAAATGAGAGTACAATCCAGAAACAGACCAAAAATAACACTATTTTCACACAGAAGCTTATTTATATTCATCTTACTTCAGCTCATTTCCTTATTAAAAAGCTATTTTTGTCCAAAATAACCTGCTTGAGATTTAACAAACCGCAACAACTGAACTTTTTTTTTAAGCAGAGACTTGATGCCAGAGATGGTCTTAAACACAAGATTAATGACAAGAAAGAAACCCCCTGCTTTGTAACCTCCCTTGAAATAGAGGAACAAAAATCTTAGTGAACTTGGGCCATAAAACACACAAAAAAACCGTGTCTCAGCTCAAGGAATCAACCTCACTTTTCAAAGTTGAAAGCAAGCAACCTCATTAAAAGTTTTTATTTCTATTTAATAGGTTAATAGAGTAAAAAAACAAACAAACAAACAAAAATAAAAACAAACCAACAAAAACCACAAAACCAAAACCATAACATAATGCAAAAAAGGAAAGAAGAGTTTGAAGTGTCATTTTTACCTCTCTTCATGGTTGGTTATCACATGAGCAGCCCCACTTAATCTATTTCTATTAAGAAGGTCTTCAATATTGTAAGTAAGCAATACATAGTTTAGCCCACAGACAGCATAGCAAAGACACCTGGAGGAAAAAAAGAATCCTTGTAACCATACATATTAGTATTCATGCCTTTATCAGCACATCTATCAAATTAAAAATGAACCCAAGCAAACAGTTGGTACTACATGGGAAGAACACTAGAGATGACCTAAAAAGGGTTAAAGCAGTATGGCCAATAAAAAAAGAGGAAAAAAAAAAAAAAAAGGAAACAAAACCTCAAGCTCTTCAACCTCTTTTTGTAATTTCTTTGCAATATTTAGAGATCCTTTTGATTAGCTAAAATATTATTTAGCAGTTTAAACATGCCATGCAGAATGAACTAGATAGGAGGAAAATGTCAGTACCCGAGAGGCAGTTTTACATTTAAGCACTCTTCTTATTTACAGGAAATGTTTTTTACTGTCCACCAAGAAAATTTTAACAACATATGCAGATATACAGTCATAGGTGAATCGAAGTCAATATATTTCAGCTGTCAAGAATCAACAATTTATCTGGGGTCAGTTCAGCAATAACATGACCCTGAGATGCCACAATGATTCATGGGAAAACTACAGACTGAATGTTTCTTTCTGTTTGCCTCCATGGTCTGGCTCCATACTGGATTTTACCTTAAGTGACCTCCACGGCCTTCCCTTTAGCTGAATCATAAGTATTGGACAATGGAAACCCTACAGGCATAGTATATTATGGGAAATGCAGTCCAGCTGTGAAGAGTGAGCCACAGAAAGTGAATTCTAGTTAGTACCCTCCAGTCTTTGAGCTTGCCTTTCCTTCTCCCAAGCCTCACTTATCTCATCCATTTTTCACAATACTAAATGAAGTGAATTTTCCTACCTGACTGAAATGATTAAATAACCTGACTGGTTAAAAAATAAGCCTGTGCATATAAACTAGTCTTCTAACTCAAGCTGTTTCTTCTTCCTGTGGCCACTTTTAATAGTCTGTACAAACAGAGTACAGCTGGGGATCTTGGTTTAGGAAACAACACAAGCGCTGCTATTAGCAGCAATTCTGCAGTGCATTTGTCCCTTAGGACCCTTTGAGTGGGGTTCTGGTAAGGCTACTAATTGAAGGTGAAGCACAAGGAATGGTCTATTCAATCTGTTCCTCCCTGCGCTTTTATACAGCAGATAATTGCACAATGTCTACTCTAATAAACTTGGAATAAAATCAGGCTTAGAATATAATTTGATTATTCTGTCTCTGTCCACAGCCAAAGCAAGTATTACATCAGTTATTATAGGTGCATGCATGTACAAGCACTTGCCACACACATTTACAAATGCACCTTTATATAGGGAATGTATGAACATACACACGTATAGAAAACTAACTCAGCATGTGGCACACAGACAGCCTTTCCTGCCATCTAACTGTGGCTATAAATGAATCATAACTCCAGCAAAAATTTCTGCTTTCAGATTCATGGAAAATGTTATGTTATTTTTGGTTTATGTCAAAGAAAAGCAGGGTGATTAAAGAGTGGGTACAGCAGGACTCAAGTTCATCTACATTTTCATTTTACATGTCTTTTGAGGAACCTATTGTTTCCTTTTACTTTCATAGACTCAAGAATCACACTTTATGTTTACATTTGTTCTGTTTTAGCACACTGCAGATGTAAAGAATCCATTTAGAAGTGTGTAATTTATATATATTATATACACATGGTATGTATAATATAATGATCTACAATTTGATTCTATCATCTGCATAAATATTCAGTCACATAGATTAAAAAAGTGGCAAGTTTGAGCAAATTATATAGCAACCTTAATATTTTACTTGAGTTTTGTATCATTCTTCTTCCATACTCAAATAAGGGAATTTCATCTTCAAAGAAAGTCTATGTGACAGGAAAATTACCCGTTTTGCTGCCATAAGAATGAATTCCAACAATTAACACGAACAGCTTTCTAATCTATCCTCACCAGAACTCCTAGACAAAGATCTCAATAGTGGGGGCCATCCAGAGGAGAAAAGATGTGCAAACGGCAGACAGCATTATAAATAAAAATAATAATGAAATGAGAAGTCTTGCCCACAAGATCTTCAGCTATGGAGATGCTTTCTCTGAAACAAACTCAGAAGAAACTCTAGTACAATGGTTTTATTACTGAATTATATGCCACTCCTTCATCCAGCAGTCTAACCCGACTACACATTCAGAGGCAGCTCACTCTGCCATTTTTTCACAAGTCCGAAAATACCGAAGATTAAAGCTTGGAAAGACAGAAAAATTAGATTAAAATACTTTAGAATCTGGGGAAATAAAACTATGAGATATGTAGTTCAAGACATGGGCTGGCACACCCTTCTTGCTTGTCTTAGAATACCTTGCTTTCATAAATGTACTTCCTCCTATTCCTGTCAAAAATTCCGAAGACAAATACTTGCAGCTAAGTGCACCCGAACCTCCAAACTACATGCACTCCATCCTACCACTTGCCACATTACTTCCCCTGCTCCCTTCCA
This sequence comes from Brotogeris chrysoptera, assembly GCA_030323915.1. NCBI lineage: Eukaryota > Metazoa > Chordata > Aves > Psittaciformes > Psittacidae > Brotogeris > Brotogeris chrysoptera. Next base: position 23,018 of record JARCZZ010017136.1, read on the forward strand.
TCTAAGAAAAGGCTAATGCTTTCAACAGATCCAGTCATCCTGTGAGCACCTGAGAGGGTGACAATGCAGACATAGACTAGGTGGATCCCTTCCTGAAGTCCCTCCTGATGTTCCTGAATCTCCTCAGATCCAGCTGCTTGCAGGAAGACAGGACATGTGTATCCAAGGAGAAGCACCCACGAGGAAAGCAAAGCTTGCTACCCTTGTTGAGACTGACACTACCTTGCAGTTTCAGCAGCCAGTGATCTACATGTATTGTGGTGTCTAAAAATGGTGCAAAGGGGCAGCAAAAGATTTTCCTATTACAGGAAAACCTAGTTGTGAAAGGTTACTCTGGTGTCACATCACTAAGCCTCTTTCTACAAAGATAAGGGAACAGAAGCATTACTCAAGGGAGTAGCATGGGAGCTAAGAAACATTCAACTACAGCATTACTGCTTGAAACAGTGCATGCACTAACTTACAACAAAGCACTTTCAGTCCTGCTGTCAGCTCCAGACTAATCAATAGAAGGTTCTCTTAGAGACCCAGTTTCTTTCCTAACTCCCTTTCAATGCTGATGGACTACAAATGCTGTACTTGTACTGTAGAGTATGATGCAACTGAGCAGTTCATGTAAGGATGCAAAACTCACCTAAAATTTCAGGCATCTTTCTGATGTATAAAGGTTGTTTCAGGAGAGAAAAAAAAAAAAAAAGTGTGAGATTATAATAATTAGTAATTACTAGACTTGAGGAGTAGAATCAAAGACTCACAGACTGGTTTGAGTTGGAAAGGACCTTAAGATCATTCACTTCTAACTCCCTGCCACAGGCAGGGATGCCTCACACTAGTATATGTCACCCAAGGCTCTGTCTAACCTGGCCTTGACCACTGCCAGTGATGGAACATTCACAGCTTCCTCAGGCAACCCGTTCCAGTGCCTCACTACCTTCACAGTAAAGAACTTCTTTACATCTAATCTGAACTTCCCCTGGTTCAGTTTGAACACATCACCCCTTGTCCTATCACTACAGTCCCTGATGTAGAGTCCCTCTCCAAGCATCTCCAAGTCTTTCTCTGCAGGGCTGCTCTGAATCTCTTCTCTGCCCAAACTGTAGCTGCGCCTGAGATTGCTCTGACCCAGGAGCAGGACCTTGCACTTGGCTTGGTTGAATTTCATAAGGTTGGCATTGGCCCACCTCTCAAGCATATCAAGGTGCCTCTGGATCCCATCCCTTCCCTCCAGCGTATCAATCGAACCTCATAACTTACTGTCATTGGGAAACTTGCTGAGGGTGCATCAATCCCATTGTCCATGTCAATGACAAAGATGTTGAAAAGATTGGTCCCAATACCGACCCCTGGGGACACCAGTCCTTACCCAAACAGAAAAGGATAAATAAACTATGAATTACAGCTAACACATCCACCCACACATGCAGATCTCTACAAACAATACATTTTTTCCATACTTTAGTGTCAGATTGCATACATGTCTATTCTTTCTACCACCAGGCGTTACTGAAGCAGGTTCACTAATTTTTCACCTTTAAGCCCCAGTCTGAAGCCCCATTACTATGAACAAAAATGAACAGTGGCTGGCACAGTGGAGTAAATGCACAGAATCAGATGGCACAATAACCTGATCCGCACTAATTTTCCCGCTAAGCCCTTAATGTCATAGATAGAGGAAGATTTAGTATGGCCTCTGGCACAGAAGAGTGAATCAGCTTCAACAAAGGAGACACTGACTTTCTTGTTAAATAAGATATCCCTGCCTTTGTGCTAAGGCTTGGGCAACACAAGTATTTCTTTCTCTCATATGGTTAGAATAAAAATATTTCCACACATGGGCACAATTCCTATAATCTTCAGTGGAATTTCAGTTTCCTTATCCCAGAGCTAAATTTGGCCCACAGAGCACAAAACTAAATTTGCTCAGCCAGTTTTCAGCAGCGTACCAGCCACAACAAAAATGGTACCAATGAATCAGGAATCTCTACAGTTCCTCTCCCACACAGGTCTTTGCAGACCTTTTTGGCATGATATTTTAAATAGAAATAGAATTACACAAGTACAGATGCTTCTCCTTTACACCAAGAGCTATGTTTTCAGTTGGGTATGTTTTTACATTTGGATCAAAAAAAAAAGTTCAAACAGAGTTTCACTCCAGCAACTGAGTCAACACACAACATGCTCCTGCTTGAATGGAAGAAACATGCACGTAAAAATCTGCACAGAGAGCTTGCACAGGTAACAAATGTTTGCTCGTTGAACCTGGGTGGATGGTGGGTAGCCTGCAAACTGTTTTGCAAGCCAGTTTTATCACTTCAATCTTTGGATCACACTTAGCCTACGGCTGCATCCCATGCTCTGTCAGTGGAGGAAAGCAGCACTCTCACATACAGCATACAGAGGCGTTTAGTGTATTGTTAAACTAAACTAGCTATAGCATTAAAAAATAATTACATAGGGCAGTCATGCCTACCAGACAGCTCAGCTGGGATTGCGGCGCTGGGCAAGATTCACGCTTATTTGTGTGCAGTGACACAGCTCTGCTGGCAGACATCCTGAGTGCAGAGCTGGCCCCAAAGAGGATGAGGATGACTGAGGGGAAAGTTTATGCCTGGAAACTCTCCAGCATGAACTAAAGTGATTTTACATAGCAAAAGCCAAAGCATTTTGTCTGTTCGACAGAGAGTCTCAAGAGCACTGAAGGTCTGGGGGAAAGTAGCAGGACACCACTCACCTTCCATACAGCTAAACCTTCCCCCGACCCTACATGTGTGCCTCTGCGTTACTGAGTGGTGGGTATTGTCCAGATCAGCTTCTCTTTCTTCACAAGAAATATTTGTCAAATGAATATGGGGAAAAAAAATCAGTTGTACCCTTTCCTGGAGTTAATAAAATATTTTATAATTAGATAACTTTCACAAAATAACACATTTGGGGGTAAAGAGTTTTCAAAGCTAGACCATCTTTTTTGTAGATAGATACAGTCCTAGCGAGCAATGAGAGCAACAGGCAGGATGAAGATTAGGCTATCTGGGTGGGAAAACAGTCAGTCAACCACACTCATGTATGATATATCCTAACTTCAGAATTACATAGAGGTTATTCATTCATAAATGCTCACTGCATTTAGTTCTTGGCCTCTTGTGTGACTACACCACCAAAATATAAAATATTGTGGCACAGAAATAATAGTATGTAGTCACCTGCTGAGGTAATTCAGCATGTTGCTAAAAAATCATTACTGCCTGGGTATCAAAGCTTATAAACTGTATTCCACTGAAACAAAAAGATTAGCCTGTGACTTAAAACCAAAGCCTGCAGGACACATAGCATGAACAGCTAAGACTGGGACAGATTTCTGTTCAACTGCTTCAAGCCCTCAGTCAAGACAGAGACAGCTTAAGAGTTACATCAGACCAGTAAGTAAAGCTTTACTTATTCAGCCTTCAAGAACAGGGATTTCACTGCATTTCTGAGAAATTGCTCCAGTGTTTAACCATCCTCTTAAAACCCAATCACCCAAGATGCTTGCTCTCTACCAAGCTACATAACTTCTGATTAACCAAAAGTGTTCAAAGACAGCCCATTTACACAAGATTTTTTCTATGTAACTTCTCTAGGCAATTTTTTTACTGTGACAGTATAGAATTACTCTCTCCTTGTATTTCCTTAAATAATATTTGAATTATGTTAGAATGCTTTGATCAGATCAAAGTGAAAGCAAGAGATAATTAGTACCAGGAAACAGTTTACATTAGTAGCATAGGTCTGCGAACATCATACACATGAAATGTGTAAGAACACGAGTAATGAGGTAAGATAGAAGGATAAAGTCAGGATGCTATATTGCCCACAGAGCCCAATCAACCATAGCAGTACACTATAATATATCACTTGAGATTTTTAGCTAACAAAAAAGTGCAACACATAGATACAACATGATGTATAACCCCCTTTGCTGTACTTGAGCTTTTCCAGCAACTTCTGGTTATTTTAAGTAAATATAAACCAGCATACAAACCTATAGGGTACATTCTACCTTCTTTCCATTTTCCACATTGTCGTGGTTTAAGCCTCTCAGCCACACAGTTTGCTCATTCACTCCCACTCTTTCTTCCCCCAGTCCCAGGGAGATGGGGAGGAGAATTGAAAGAATGCAGCTCCCACAGGTTGAGTTAAGAACAGTTTAGTAACTAAGGTATAAAAAAAAATCACTACTGCTACCACCAATAATAATAATGATAAGGGAAATAACACGGGAAGAGAATAAAACCGCTCACCACCTGATTCCAAGCCTGACCCAGCAGCAATCCCCCACCCCTTTCCAGGTCTCTGCCCTCAATTTTTACATCCTGGCCATGACATGCTGTGGTATGGAATACCTCTTTGGTTAGTTTGGGTCAGGTGTCCTGTCTCTGCTTCCTCCCAGCTCCCCCTCATCCCCGTCAGAGCATGAGGCTCAGAAAGTCCTTGGTCGGACCAAAACATTACCAAGCAGTAACTGAAAACACTGGTGTTATCGGCACAGTTCCCAAGCCAAAAGTCAAAACCACAGCACTGCACCAGCTACTACGAAGGAGAAAAATGACTGTTGCTGCTGAACCCGTGACACACTTTAACATCACTGCTGCCTTACTACATGTGCTGGAGCAAAGGAAGAATCACTTGAACTTGAAGGAAGAAAAACAGCCTGCAGCCTGTAACCCTTCTACAAAGTATTATACCTTTTCCCCAACCAACCACATAAAAAGCCTGTTTTTCACACAGCTTTGCAGTTTTACGCATTTGCAAACCATTACCACTTGTTGAGGTAGTATTTTGCACCTACCTTGAACTCACTTGGAGCAAGTGCAAATGACTATGCAAGTAAAAGACATTGGAGGAGGCAGATCAGGTGTTTCAAATGCTTAGTTACTACACAACTAAAATTCAAGTGTTCCTCCCAAAGGATCATATTAGCTAAAAAGTTTTGATGTTTAAAGGCAGGATATCTGCAACACAGAACGTATTGAAGTACCAACCGTCTGAGAAATGCTTACTTAAAAGTGTATTAAGACATGTTAAAATTCCAGTCCTTTTGAGCAAGGTCTCTGGACACTAAATTATCAGAACACAAATCTAGAAGAAAAAAAAAAAACCCAATACAACACAAAATACTTTTCTTCTGTGTTAGGAAACTTAATCAGATCAGAGAAAAATCAGATGAGGCTAAACGGGACTGCAAGCCTGAGCATCAGGCCAAAGAGTGGCCAAGAGGGGAAACAGCAAAAGTGAGTAAACAAATTTGCTGTCACATCAGGGCGTTCCAAAGTATGGTAGAAGGTCAAGAGCCAAAAAGCAGAGCAGGAGGTACTGGATGATGAAGCATTACAATAGGCAATTATATTGATATAAAAGAGGTATTGCCCAGATTTCCAACCTGATGTTCATTTATTTATTCACAAGCCCAGTGCAGAGGTGCAGATCAGTGCTAGATTGCAGTGTCAGTTCTGTGCACTTGAATAGCTCATAAAAAACCCAGAATACTGATGAATCTAAAGATCTCACTGAAGTGGGCATGTACAGAGCCATACATACACTTTGCTGCCAAACACATGGGGATCTTTTCTAATATAAAAGTATAAACACTAGTATTTTTAATATGAAAGCATCGAAAATGTGCTTAATACAAGTAGTCTAAATTGTACTTAAAGCTCCTGGAGTGGTCATTCTCCAAAGATGTTCTTTGCCTGCTTTATGAACCTGGTTATCCATTGCTTTTCAACTTGGGAGCCCATTTACACCAGCTCTTGGATTACATATAAGGTCAAACAATATATGAATGTTTATCACTTTATACCCACTTAGCACAGGTGCAAATAACTGCACTAGGAATTAAATAATTAGCCAACTAATTCTTTGAATTTCAGGTTTTGTTCTTTTGATTCTTATGGGCTCTTGACAGTGGGTCTCTTTTCCTATGAAGCCAACAGGATCAGGCCCTGCTTCTAACTCAGATCATTATAAAGGACATGTGAAGTGGGGAGGAATTTTTTCCCCAAGGAAGAATAAAAGTAATCCATGTCACTGTCACAAGCAGAAAGCCCATGGAGCTTCTCTGGACCAATAGTTACACAGCTAAAGCTCTTCTCAGCTGGTCTGGAGACATTTACTTTGAACAACTATAGTAAATGTTTTATCACTTGTCCATAAAAATATATTTAAAGAGAAATCTGTCACCCAAAGATATGATGCAGGAGGGTGAAAGCTTTCATCAAATCGTAGAATCATAGAAGAGTTAGTGTTGGAAAGGACCTTAAGATCATCTAGTTCCAACCCCCCTGCCAGGGGCAGGGACACCTCACACTAAACCATGCAAACCAAGGCTCTGTCCAACCCAGACGTGAACACCACCAGTGATGGAGCATTCTCAACTTCCCTGAGCAACCCATTCCAGTGTCTCACCACCCTCACAGTAAAGAATTTCTTCCTCATATCCAATCTAAACTTCCCCTGTTTAAG
>JARCZZ010017137.1:0-11005 GCA_030323915.1 Brotogeris chrysoptera
CTCGACCTGCTGGTCACGCTCCTTTTGATGCAGCCCAGGATACGGTTGGCTTTCTGGGCTGCGAGTGCACACTGCTGTCAGCTCATGTTCATTTTCTCATCGACCAACATCCCCAAGTCCTTCTGCGCAGGGCTGCTCTGAATCTCTTCTTTGCCCAGCCTGTACCTGTGCCTGGGATTGCTCCAACCCAGGTGTAGGACCTTGCACTTGTCATGGTTAAACTTCATGAGGTTGGCATCAGCCCACCTCACAAGCGTGTCCAGGTCCCTCTGGATGGCATTCCTTACCTCCAGCACATCAACTGAACCACACAGGTTGGTGTCATTGGCAAACTTGCTGATGGCGCACTCAATCCCACTGTCCATGTCACCGACAAAGATGTTGGACCAGACTGGTCCCAACACCAATCCCTGGATCATAAAGCCCTGTCTTATTTAGGCACTGCTGCAGGATTTGAACCCTAGAGTACTGCAATACGGAGCTGTCTGTTGTGCACAGGCATTGGCTAAGATGTGCGTGTCACTGTTAGCAGGGAGCTTCACCTTGCCTGGGCTCATGCTTTTCAACTCCTGTGCTGTTGTCTCTGCATCAGTATAGACAGTGGATTCTTGCCTTCAGTTCTATTTCCTGATCTTTGTGCCTTCACTGAATGGGTGTCAAAGCTCATGGAAGTAATGGAAAGAGATTCAGAGATCTTGTTTTAAACTTGACATCACATTTTCAGGGTGCAAACCAGTAACTAAATTACAAAGCAGACCAAGGGGTCTGTTAGAAATGAGAAACCAGCCCCAGTGCATCCTTCAGCATCTTGAGCTGTCCTAGTGCTAAGGCAACCTGGAAAACCCAGGCTAACAGGGAATTGTACTGAAAGGGTTCTCTCTCCCCAGGCCGTGAGACAAGGCTGCCTCTGAGCATCAGCGGGGAAGGCATCGGGCCCCAGCTCCGCTTCAACTTTGACCTGCTGGACATTGGGCAGGTTTTTGTTGGCTCATCCCTCAGCTATGAGGTGAGCAGTAGGGGTTTGCAGGGGTTGGGGTGGGTCCTGATGGTTCCTGGGGCAGCAGTGATCCTCATGGACCTGCAGGATTTCTGGCAACTTTGGCAGTTGTGAGCAGGGAATATTTGACTTAATAGTCAAATCTGGGGGATATCACGAAGTCTAGATACTTTTGATGAGTTCTGAAACTTGTGTGCGTTATTCATGAAATCCTAATCCCTGCTTTTCGGCAAGCTGCCTTTGAGATCAGCTGGGAGGCTGAACGCAAAAAACCAACCAACCAACCAACCGACTGAACTTGATACATGAAAGCCACACTGGGTCAAAAAGATAGGTATTTAGTTGTTTCTGTTTCAGCCCTAGGTGCACCTTTGTACTCTGGCTGTTAAAAAGCTGCTGGAACAAATTTACTGTGTTTGAACTTGAGTCCATTGCAAGTAGTTTTCAGTTAAGTGCATCCCACCAATTCCTGGGAGTTGGAGGAAAGCTGTCCAGCTCAGAGCTGTCCCTAGTGAACAAGTTGGGAGTGCTTTCCTTTGCTGACCAGTCTCCTGCTATGCTTCAGACTCGGTGCACTGGTGGCTCCAGAAAGAGCAAAGCATTTCTGGACATGAAGCAAAGGAACCTTCTACGTATTTGCCTTCTCCCCTCCCCAAGAGCATCAAGTCTTCTGCAAAAACAAATGGCATAGAGCAACTTCGAGAGGTAGAGGATAAGGCAGTGCATCATGCCACATTTTCAAAAGCTTGACTGTGGTGGGGAAGGACACATTATGGTGTTTTCTTACCAAAATACTGTGTTCTCTGCATTTTTAATGCTGATACTTCATTGATTCTCTCTACATCAATTTAGTATTTCCATTACTTAAAACAATGTGAATAAGTAGGTGATATTGTTATAGCTGTACTAAGCAGTAAGACTGGAGGTAAACTTCATCCTGGCATAGGATCCCTAAGTGCAATTTGTAATTAAGGTATAAAACCCATGAGAGGAGAGAGTAGTTTTCAAGTTACCATTGCAGAGTTTGATTATCTAAACATTCACACACATAAAAAAAGAAAAAGGGACATCTCTCTGCTTCTGACTCAATTTTTCTGACAGGTTTTGCAAGGACAAACATTAGGAAAAAAAAAATCAAAGAAAATAGGTAGGTGCAAGGAAATGTCAGGATTTCACCCTGCAGCAATCAGGTGATTGCGATCAGATGAACAGCTTTGCTTTGGGTGGGTTTGTTGGTGAGGGGCAATATGCTCGTGCTGGTACTCGACAGACAGATGTGGGTGTTTCTCAGCAAATGAATCTCAACAAATGCTGTGGAATTGTGTTACTTATTTGAGGCAGTTGATTTCTCAACTTTCCTGTGTTCCAAGTTTGCTTTTTCTTCTAAATAACAGTGAATTTGTGAGTAGGTGAAGCTGCTGTACACCTTACTCTTGTCCTCTCTTCACACGTCTGCTTAAGCAAGGACTAAGAAAATATCAGATCAAAATAAAAAAATAAAATAAGCCTAAATTATATACCACAGCAGAGTAGAGGAGTGCTTCTGAAGTTGGTTATAGTGTGTCCTAAGGTGTCTTCTGCATGCAATAAACTTGCTTGCTGCAATGGATGCTGAACGTGGCAGGATCGGACACATCTGGAGCAGGAGCAGTTATGTGATGTTTCACTAGTGATGATGCAACTGCCCTTTATGGCTCTTAGAGACGGGTCTAAATTGACTTGGTGATGCTGAACAGGTCCTCTGCACTGCAAGTCAAAAGTGGACTGCTCTGTGTCAGTGGAATGAACCCACAGTGATTCTGTTTATGTGATCTTATCACTGCTTTACATGAAAATACCCAAAGGCAGAACTTGTCGTATTGTATTTTCTTTGGCTTCGGTCAAGTAGCAGCACACAGCATCTTCTGTCTTCTACAGATATTAATTGTTTAATTAGAAAACGAATTGTTTAATTAGAAAACAAATCAGCCTTCTCCTCATGTATTTCCGTTTTGCTTTCTTGGTGCTGCAGGCAATCCTGCTTAACAAAGGAGCCATCAGTGCTCCCTTCAGCTTGGTCCTTCCAGCTACAGCTCTGGGATCCTGCTTCACTTTTACCCCGCAGGAGGGCATTGTTTTGCTGGGGGGGTACCAAGTCATCCGGATCTCCTTCAGACCCACTATTCTGGGGCAGTTCACCGAAGAATTCATGTTCAGCGTGGACAGATCCCCTGAGCCTGTGGCCTTGACTATCAGGTGAGGAGGGTCACAAGAGTTTGGTGATCACATTTGTAGCTATCTCTGGGTAATCATCTCCCACCTACCTCATTTTATGATGGAGCAGATTAAAAAAGATATGCTAAGGTCTTAAGTCTTGGCTCTGATCCTAGCATCCTCACACTAAGAGCCAAAGCTTTTTAGCCTTGATTTCTGCTTTACCTTGACTCCTTGCAACTGCAGCAGAAACGAAATGTAATTGTTTGCAAGGGGGAATCATAAAGTAGCTTGGTTTGGAAGGTCACCTAGTCCAGCACCCCTGCAATGAGCAGAGGCAACTTCAACTAGAGCAGGTTGCTCAGAGCCCCATTCAACATGGCCTTGAACATTTCCAGGGATGGGGCATCTACCACCATTCTGGGCAACCTGGACCAGTCTCTGCAGATGTGGTCTCACCAGATAAGAACTGAAATGACAAGTCTAGATGGTGGAAATACAGATGACATTTTACATGATGCAGGTGTTGCTTTAGTTAATTTTTATGCTGATTGCTGCCATTTCAGCCAAATGCTGCTTCCTATTTTTGAGGAAGCTTTTGACATAATTTAGTAGGAATATCCAGATAAGAATCAAGTGGTGTTTGCTAGAGTGTGATCAGCATTAGGATATAGTTCAGAGATACGAGATAAACAAATACCCAACTCTGAAACTCTTCTGGAATGGAGTGATGATAGAGAGAGAATACAGGGCCAGAGATCTGTGACAGCAATAGCAGATACTGTCGGGCAGCAGGTTATTCTTGTAACCCTATTCGGGAGTCCAGGATTTAGAAGAAATTAGTTCTCTTGATTGCAGCAGAAGAAATATTGTTGGATATTTTGAGCAAAAGGACTGAGAATTACAGAACCTTTGAACGAGTAGCAAATATTTTGTGTGATGCTTGTGTATTCCTGTCTGCCTTTGAAGCTATTTCAAAAACAGAGAGATTTAGCAGAGCCAATGTATCCAGCAAGCCACCAGGGGAAAACACTCGAGGTACAGTATATTTAGGCTCGCCAACCAATTTTGATTTGATTTATGTATGGACACAAGATAAATGTGCACTGTGCTTCTGAGACCAGCTTTTACCTGTCAGAGCAGTAACAGAAGCTTTGCAGTTCTCTTTATAACCAAGCCAATAGCTCCTCTGCCTGTCTTTGTCCTCACAGGGGCTGTGTCATTGGACCGACATTTCATTTCGATGTACCTTTCCTCTGCTTTGGTGATGTCTCCTTTGGTGAGTGTGCCCTGGGCTTGGACCATAGATTGAGAGGACTGTGCATTACCAAAATGGAGCATTTCAACGTAGGAACATCTGTCACTTGTGTTCATCTATAGCAGCCTTTAGGATGTTAAAACCAGGGCTGCTGTTTCCCTAGGCCATATTTTGCTGTCATGAGATCATCGTATGTGCTGTCCCTTACAGTCAGTTCAGCCTCAGCCTCCCAGACCCTGGCAGCAGAATGACTGTGAAGGTCCTTGTTCCAGAAGGGTCCTGAGGATGGGACAATAGGAGAAGGGAGTTTAAGTCATCTACTGGCCTGTAGCTGTTTTGGGTAAATGTTCCTGTTGTAAGGCAAGAGCACCATTTACTCACCTGACCTTTAGTGTGAGAAGTTAATTAGTGCTGTGAGGGCAGTTTGTTATCAACTCCCAGGTAATATGCCCAAACAACAGCTCTGCATGAGGCACTGATGTTCTCAGAGACTTGGCTCCTCCTTCCCCACCAAAAGCCCAGCTCTGATGACAGGGCCAGTGGCTGCACACCCAGAGCGTCTCCATTGAAATTCACATTCTGGTATTCCATATTAGTCTCACAAAGGACTTTTTACTGAGATGGTCTGAAGTTTAAACGTGAAATCAATTGTGGACAGATTAAAGGGCCATTATCATTCTGTGCCCAGGATGCCTCTGTTTTCATGCTGTCCATGGACTTCTATAGAAAACTTACTAACTTTCCTGAGCAGCATTCCACATCACCACTTTATCACTTCTATTTTTCCTTTTGAATAGCTAAAACACAAGAAATGCACCAGGCAGAAAATGTGGTCATGTAATAGGAGAGTCATCCTACTTAATCTGATTTCATTAATAAGGCCTTCTCAGCTGAAGGCACCTATTGTATTTTTTGCAACTGCTGCTGACTGTTGTCGTATCTGGTGGCTTGGATCTCATTCATGATTGTGGAGTCTGTGTTTCCTTTTCATGCACCTCCTGCCTCCCGATTGCTGAAGGTAGGCAATGGTCACTGGTGATGGGTGTGAAGGAGCTATCTTGTCTCCCCATCTGTATTCAAATAACGCTTGGTATGCAGGCTGTGGGACAGGTCTCCTCCTTGCAGAGCTGGCCAGCCAAGTCAGATATCTACTCCCAAGCAGGTTGTGGTCCTCTCTGCAGAACACCCAACCAGGTGTGGTTGGATCACTGGTTTTCCGTTATAGAAAACAAGTATCAAAGCTCAAGTGATGTAAACCTTTGAGGGCAGTAGCCAAAGCCAGTCTGCAGCATGGATGTGATATCCTCACGTCTTAGGTAAAGCGGGAAATGGTTCCTGCTGATTTCTAAGCAAGCATCAGGTTTGCCTCCAGTGGAGTTGTCACGTGCTCTGTCTGGTTGCCCCAGAACAGGAGAAGCCTTAAGGATCCTGATCAGAGAATCTGGTTTTGAGTGCTTTGCATCTTGCTGCAGTTCTCAATTCCATCCTTCCTTTATTGTAGCTTCTCCTCAATGACAATGTACTGCTTTTATCTATTGAAAAGTGGGAGTGTTTGCGGAGTTAACAGAGAATTTTTATGGATTGAATTCTCAGAGCAAATGGTCTATCTGAAGTCACACTCATGAGTGAGAAATAAATGGTGCTGGTTTGGGGGCAGGTGAGAGAGCTCCTCACAGTTAGAGAGAAACTTCTGATGCTCAGCATTGCTAAGGGTGGGCATTTCCAAGGAAGCAACCTGTGTGATCAGCATAAAAGGAACTTACTTGATTATTTCCTCACAGAGCTTCTCAATTAACTCTAATTTAGATTGAAAATAACTAAACTCCAAAACCAGTTTTATTATAACAGGGCATTCACACCAGTAATCAAGGGTAATTGGTGCATAAATTCATAGTTGTGTCATTTTCCTAGGCTTTCCTCGCACCTTGTCATGTCGCCTCACTAACACCTCTTTGGTGCCCATGACCTTCAACCTTCACATTCCTGGGGATGGACTGGGAGAGCCCAGTGTGACCAGTTTTGACCAGGTGTCAGAGAACACTTGTCCATCATGGAGAAAGGGAGCCCAAGGTCATGTCAAGCCAACCGAATTTACCATCAGGCCCTGCAGAGGGACTGTCTGTGCCCGTGGACACCTGGATATCCAGGTATGGGGCAAGTCCAGCTCTAAGTGCTTTAGAGGTGAGCTGAAGCTTCACTGATGTGTGAGCAGGCTTCAGCACTGCTAGCTTTGAGCATAATGTAAGGTACTTGCACTAGTGTTAGGCTTTTGTTAGCTGTTTTGCTCTGGGACTTAACTGAAGGAGCACCATTTTGTTTCCAAAATCATAATCTGAAGATCATGTACCGTATGGCCAAGTAGAGAAACCACTCGTGCAGTTTTGGGAGCTGCTTGGAGTGATTTCTTTGATTTAAAACGGGCAGAGGAAAGATGAGGACAGAAGGCAGCTGTTAAAAAGAGAGGTGTTATTGTATAATGCAGTTCGCTTTTCTTCCCAGTCTTGTTCCTTGTCTGCTGTTGGGCAGAATGAGTTGTATTCACTGCAGTGATCTCCAATGGGGACTGAAAAAGCTCTGGCAGCCATGACCTGCACAGCATCTGCTGGGCCACATTTTGCCTTTAGGTTCCCACTGTAAAGTTCAACTCATTCTGTTAGAAATCCATAGATTTCCTCTGGATTTATGCTATTGTAGCTGAAATTAAAAATTGGTCCCTTAATTTTAATACAGTGATCAGTAGAGCCTTATTCTAATTGTGCTTTAATTTAGGTTATGTATACCCTGATAACTACAAGGTTTATTTAACTATTCAGATATGGTCAGAAGATTTCTATTGCTCACAGAGACTGTGCTCTACATGTGGACCAACAGAAGAATTAAGACAAAATCATAGAATCATAGACTGGTTTGGGTTGGAAGGGACCTTGTTAGACTGGAAGGGTTGGAAGATCATCTAATTCCACCACCACTGCAGCAGGGACACCTTCCACTAGACCAGGTTGTTCTAAGTCTCGTCCAGCCTGGCCCTAATACTTCCAGTGATGAGGCAACCACAACTTCTCTGGGCAGTCTGTGCAGTGTCTCATCACCTTCACAGGGAAGAACTTCTTCCTGATGTCTAATCTTCCTAATGTCCAAGAAATTCTCCCTTTCCTTACTGTGGAATGAGAACTGGAGGATACCACACATAGCCTATGTCTTTTGGGAGTGATGGAATATTTGATGCCCTTGTCTTCCACCAGGTCACCCTGTGTTCCAACACTGTGAAGAGATACAGGCTGGCACTGGTGGTAGACGTGGATGGTGTTGGCAAGGAGGTATTGGCACTGCTCCTCACAGCCAGGTACCAGTGCTTTTGTTGCAGCTTCGTCATCTTTCCTCATGCATCCGACTCCAGCACACTGCCTTGCACATGGCTTGCTGGCTTCAGCTCCAAATGAGACGCATTACTTAATGAGCTACTTCTGCCCAGCTAGACAGGAGAACAGTAGTGCACTGAAAGCAGCCCATGTGCTCAGAGGGCATATACAGCCCTGAGCCTTTCTCTGAAGGGGAACAGTGATTATATTAATTATTAGCCTGGATTTTTGATTCTTGAAGTGTACCATTTCCAAAGGGCCACCCCTCCTTCTTCCTTCAAATGGTGGACTTGTACTGGATTGCAACCAAAATACAACGTCAGTTTGGGCCACAGAGAGCAGCCTGCTGAAAGCTCGTGTCTGGTTCAGTTAATGAAGGCACGTGCAAATGGGAAAGGGGCTTATGGCAGGTCTGGTGGGGGAAAAGTAAAGGTGAGATCTTATGAAGGGGAAAGGAGTCCTTGGTGTGGAAGGTGAGCTCATGTTTCTCTGCTTCCCTCTGGTTCTTTTGAGCATTAATGTTCTCAGACTTAAGCTGAAAGTTGGTTTTGCTGCAGCCAGATTCAAGCCTGTTGTGCTGCAGTGGGTGTCAGTTTAATTACAAGAGGGATGCAGTTCACTGATGCTGTTCCCTCTCCCAGGCAGAGTCATCCAGTCAGTGCCTGGGCTGCAGTTCTGTAAAACAAATGCAAATGGGAAGAGACAGTGTGTGGACCCGTGGGGTGAAGGAGCAAGGTGGGGTGAAGGAGCAAGGTAGCTATAGGGACTGGGAGAGGGTGATCACCCACTGTGTAAGACAAGTGATGACCCATGCTTTCTGTCACTGGGGCAAATTGCTGGGTTTTCAGGCAGGGCAGCAGTGGTGTGGGAGAAGAGTGGGTCATTTTCACTGAGGCACTAGTCTAGTGTTCCTTAAGCCCTGGTGAGTGCTGCTTCTGGGCCTGTTGGGAGGGTCCTTGCAAGCTTCTGGGGCAAAGGACAGGCAAAGCCTATCTGGGGCAGAGCACCATGCTCTGCCTGAGCGCTTGGCAGCCTTTGCAGTGCTGAGTCCCAGGTTCTGCCTTTCCTTTGCAAGAGGTTGTTGGGTAAAAAGAAGTTAAAGGCCATTTATGGCTGTAGGGGTATTAAATGTCTGTTTGACAGTGACAACTGTGTTATGCTCTATTTCATGCTTTTCATGGGGTAAACAAATTCTACTTTCTCTCAGTATCTAATTGCCTTTTGGTTGTCACTTTGCCTAGATGTATGGTTCCTCCACTGCGAGTGCTTGACCCTGTCATGACATTTGGACGGTGCTTTCTAAAATTCCCTTATCAGCAGATGCTGACCCTTGTGAATGACAGTGACCTTCCAGGCTGCTATGGGATTCTTCCTCAGGTTTGGCATTCCATCTACCTCCTGTCCTCAAATGTTATCAAGGGTTTACTAGGAAAAAAGGGTTGTTAAGACCTTGCTGATTTATAGTCAGACCTAAAGGTTTGCTGAGAACAGGGACCAACCTGAACATAAACTTCAGGAAACAGTTTAAACTCTTTAGGAAGCAGTTTATATTCTAGCTTTTGGGGTGCTTTCATGCAGGAGAATTTGGAGGGTTGTGAAAAGCTGCTGCAGGGAGGCTGCTAGCACATCAGCGAGTGTTTGTGGATGCAGAAGCTTTTGGACCAGCTGAGGATGCTGAGCCCATACAAGTCTTGCATCTTGTGTTGTGCCTTTCTGCTTTCTCCTAGGGTTTTTTGAAAATGTGTGTGAGTTGCCATTGTGGTAGATGTTAAAGAGTTGAAAAGTTTCCTCACATGTCACTCTGAACTCATATTTGGTTCTGTTCCTTATAGGAACATAAGGATACTGCTGCTGTATGGTACTCCAGCTCCATGCCGTGTGGAATTATCCAGCCTCACAGCTCAGTGGAGATCCCATTCACGCTGGAAGCCCAGATGACTGGACAGCAGGACACTGTTGCTCATGTTGTGGTGTTTGGGAGTAAAGGTTCCCCACTGGTGAGTGCTAGGGAAGACATGTGCCATTGTGCAGCTCGTCGTGGTGGAGCATAAAGTGTGCAGGGATCCTTCCAGGGAAAACAAGAAATTGTAATATGTGACTGGTATGAACAAGGAAAGAAGGGGTTCATGACATAAGCAGCAACTAATGCCTAGAGAAGAGGAAGGATGGTATCCTCTTAGGTGGTATTCTAATTGTCTGACGCAGCATTTAATTATGGATATGTGAGATGGGATAACAAGCCCAGTCTGAAACCAGAATAATCCTTGGGTCTTATACTCTGCTGTGTTACAGCTGAACAGCAACTGCCTCTTTATTAGAACTTTCATTCAGAAACACACAGGGACACCCCTAAACCCTGCTACAGCATGCTTTGTGTTAGAAACTGTGCCAAAGTGATGTTCTGTCCAAAGATGGATTTAAGCTTTTCTGAAAGTCAGGTCCATCATGTCTGAGAACTATCCATCCATTGTATCTCTTTGCAAAAAGCCCCAGCAAAAGACATGCACACCGCTTGCATCTGGAGCACAGAGGCTTTGTTTTTCCACCAAGTGTGGAAATGGATGAGGCAAAGCATTTCTGGGCTGAAGCCTCCTGAAGGATGTTTGCATTCAGACATATGCAACAACAGCAATGACAACAGAATGTAGGCAAGAGAATGGTGTCTGTAGTGTCCTGGCTCCATCTAGCTGGAGCTGAGAACAAATTTAGTTAAACTTCAATTTAAAATGATTTTAAATTTTGAAGCAGCTGTTCTAAAATATCTTGTCTCTCTGAACACAGAAGAGGATGTCAGAGGATTCCTAGGAACATTAAGTTTTCTGTAACAGGAAAGAAACCTGACATTTTGAAGTAGTTGCATGGATTTAAACTTTTGTTAAAATTAATGGAAATTATTCTGTTAAATCCCCTGGGTGCCACTGAACATCTCCACCCAGGCTATTGTGGATGTGCATGTAAATCAGTCAATAGGAAGGCCATGCAGGAAGGTCTGAAGTTTGACAAGAGTTGCATAAATATAAGGCATATTTCTCTTGAAAAGGAGGGTTTCTCCCTGCTAGAATAACCAGGTTTTTAACTGTGAGCTTGCTTTTTAACTACAGATTTCATAGAATCACAGAACAGTTAGGGTTGGAAAAGACCTTAAGATCATCTAGTTCCAACCCCCCTGCCATGGGCAGGGACACCTCACACTAAACC
>JARCZZ010017139.1:0-18091 GCA_030323915.1 Brotogeris chrysoptera
AACCCCTTCACCCCGCATCCGCACCCCCCTCTGTGTGTGCACCCCAGGGGACAAAGAACCCCTTCACCCCGCATCCGCACCCCCCTGTGTGTGTGCACCCCAGGGGACAAAGAACCCCTTCACCCCGCATCCGCACCCCCCTGTGCGTGCACCCCAGGGCTGCAGGACCACACTGAGAGCACCGTCTCCCTTACAGCACTCGGTGCACCCCTGCGTCGCTGCTCCCAAATCCACGCTTTTCTTCCTCCTCTTTCCTTCTCCCTGGAGGGGAAGCCAAAAGGACCAAAGAGCCCCAACTCCTCTTGCTGAGTGACTCCCCCTTGGCCAGGGGCTGACTCCGTGCACTCACGAGGGGTGACAACCAACCCACCTAAAAAGCTAAATAAAATCAAAACTACTCTTCAGGAACAAGAGCACGGGGGGGGGGGAACCTGCAGGAGCTGCCGGTTTGAGAAGCAGGAGCCAAAATCTGTCTTGAACCAGAAAACTGGCTGGTCTCGGGGCACCCATGGCCAGATCAGATGTTAACAGCATCCTTCTGAAGAGCCTTTATATGTGCGTGAGGAAAATCTGCTCTGCCCAATGCCAGTGGTGCCAGAAGCATATTTGGGCCCTCAGCAAACACCGTCCATCCCCGTGGACTTCGGAGCGAGCAGCTGCCTTCAGACCACGCTCACTGCAGCCCTGAGTCCTCAGGGAAGAGCAAAGGGAGAGGAACACTTCCAAAACGATTCTTCAAGATGAACTCATGAGTGGAAACGAAGCCATGCAGGAGATGAGTGATTTTTCACCTCTTTATCTGGGAAATGCTTTGCCTTCTGCAGCTGGAACCATCGGCAGCCTCTGGTTCTGCTGTGTTCACTACTTACCTATGTGGCGGCTCCTCTAAGCAAAGCAGAGGGCACACACTCACTGAAATGAAAGGCTTGAAAACCACATAGGAGCGAGACATGGCTCAGACCTCCTCTGCAGTCAACCTCTGTCCTCCAGCTCCATCCTTGCCCACTTTCCAGAGGATGGGATGCTGAGCTCTGTAGAGGCACCTTCCAGTTTTTCCAACACCGCCTCAGCTCTTTGGGTTTAATTAGATCCAAAACCAGCTGAGATGGCAACACTGGGCAAACTGCTTGGGAAGAGAGTTCCCCCTCTCCAGCATCATCTCCCTGTGTCACAGCGGGACCATTCAGCAGCTGCATCCCTGCTCCCTGCAGTGCGAAGAGCACCGAACACAAGGATGAAGACCAGCACCAGCACCTCCACATCTGGCCTCTTGATACCTTCTCATACAAAGCTATGGCCATGGTGAGCTTGCTTTTCTGGGCCAAATCCAAGCAAAAGGCTTACCAGCACCCAGAGGAACTGCAGGACATGGACAGGTTGTGGGGTACAGAGGACCAGAGGTGTTTCTGTAAGATGTGAAACCCCACCACAGCCCAATGCATGAAATCATAAGCTATGGAGGTCTTTGAACATCAATCATCCCGATCCCTTTGCACATGGATTTTAACGATGGGAAACAGGTAAAACTGGGGCAGGGATCCCCTCTTCCCAGAGGAGCATAAATGTGCACATGTGAAGGTCTCTGATGTTGCTGTAATTAGCACCGTGGCAAAGCCCATGCTGTAATTAACTTTCTCCCTTCCAAGTTCACATTTAAGGACACGCAGTAAAATAAGAGCTGGGGCAATGAAACAAGCAGGGAAAGAACCATCAAATTAGACACTTGTGACTCGATAAGGAATTAATTATACCCTGGCCTAATAATAATCATCATCATCATACATTGCTTTTAATCTGCCCTTGTGCTCCAAATGAGGGAGGGCACTGGGAAAAGGTGACTGAAATGTCCCTCACTGACTCCAGGACCAACCACACTGGAATGGGGCTGAGCAGAGCTGGGAGAAGAAAATCCAGGACAAAACCACTCCTGGGCTGCCAAGGAGCTGCCTCAAACCTCCCATCCCTCTGCGATCCTTCCAGGGAACGGCTCTTTGCACAGGGAATTGGTACTTCCAGCAGCCTCCAGCATCTCTCAGGGTGTAGCAGGGATGCAGAGAGGTCCTCCCTCCCCTTAGCAGTGACAGCAGCACCAAACGCAAAGCAGCAGGTTCAGGCATCGAGATGAAGAGGTGTGAGTTGAGGATGACCTGGGAGAACGCTGCAGGACTCCAGTGGGGCACCCAAACCCTTCCCAGCAGCAGGGAAGGGCCAGGAGGAGCAGAATGCTCAGGGGACCTTGTGTGAGACAAACAAATCAGTGCTAGAAAGGGAACAAGGAAGTTCAGATGAGATGAAGAGCTTATTTTGAGAGCCATGCCATGGAGAACAGAGGACACTGCTCTTCCACCACCACCGTGGAAGTTAGGAGAGCCTAACCACAAATGCAGGTGGAGGTGATGCTTCTTGGTGGAGCCTAACTACAAGTGTACTTGGTGGACTCATAATTCCCCTTCCACAAGCAGTCCCCAACCCTCACATCTCTCCAGCAGAGAAGGCTAAGGCCAGTGTGCACAGGCAATGCCTTGAGCAGCCATGAAGATCATCTTGTCATCTCAAGGAGGTGAACAAGTCATGGGAGGAAGCAACCAGAACTGACGTGACAAGCTGGGATCCAACCCGGACATCTCCATCAGCACATTCCCACCTCAGCTCCTCACAGAGCAGCTCCACATACCACAAAGTCTCCCTGGGCATTTTAACAAGGGGGAAAACACAGCCCTGAACTCATCCCACCACAGGCAGTCACAGTGAGGAACACCAGAGCTGGACGGGCAGGACATAACTCAGGGCATTATCACGCTGGCCCCAAGCACTTTTGCTTTTGGCCCCAAGCCCTCTTGCAATTGACTCCACCTGATCTCCACCTCTCGCTCCAGCTTGGCATAATCAAAGAAATAAATTACTCAATTACTAGAAAATCCAGTAAGGCTGAATGCAGAATGAGGCTCTTTAAAGCACAGAGCAAGTACTGGCAGCATCAGCATCTTCGTTCCTTGGTCTCTTTCCTTGACCTGCCTTTGGCAGCATGCAGGCACCTCGCGTCCTCAGGCTCCGGGGCTCCTGTATGGTCCCTGTGTCACTTGGTCAGGCCCTGGAAGTTGGGCTCAGTGCACGGAGGCAGTGCTGCCTGGCGGCTCAGCAGCTTCTCCAGGATGTTTATTTCAGCATCTCGTCTCTCCAAGTCCTCCAATGGAGTCCAGGACATGTCGTGCTGGAGCTTATAGGCACCGAGAAATTCATGGGGACTGGTCCCCCACTCCTGGAGGAGAAAGGAGAGACGCACATCACCGCTCAGCTTCCCATGTGCTGTCCCTCTGTCCATGCTGGATAACCCTACCACCTCTGAAACAGTCCCAGCTGTGCGATCACCCCATTTCCTAATCCCGAAATAGGTTCAACTAGACCCGAGGACTAAGACAAGGTCAAGCTACAGCGCTGCTGGCACAGGAGGCGTGGGGATATGAGATCTCCCTGCCCTGCACAGAGCTCCTCTACATGTTTGGTGCTTTCTTCTGAAGCCTTCACCCTGCATGTAAGAAAATGGGTGGCCTGGAAGGAGGATACCCCCAGGAGCACTCTACCAAGCTGCAGACACACGCTCTCCGGGCTGAAGCACCTGAAGAGACTGTATCAGGCAGCCACAGCGGTCAGGGAAGGCCCAGGGCACATTTACAGTCCTTTATTTCTACAGAAAGAACCACAGGGACCGAAAGGCAGAATTCAAGTTCATGCACCGCGGTCTTTTCGCCCACCATCCACCAAGAGAACTTCACAGTCTGGCTCTGACACCACCACAGGCACTCAGACCAAGGACAAACGCCGGCTGAGCAGGGGACCAACAAATGCCCCTGTCAGGTTGGTGCTTTTGTCTGAGGTCCAGAAGTGCCCAAGCAACGGAAACAGCAGGTTTTCCCCTCCCTGCTTCCTCTGGGGCTGTAAGCACCCACCTTAGGAGACAGGATGGAGAAGTATCGCTGGCCACTCTCCCGCCTGTACATGTAGTAAATGTTTCCTGGCTTCTTCACGAGGTTGCAGGCCACGTGGTGAAGATCAGCATCTCTGTTAGCTTCATCCAAGACCTAAAAAACCCCAAATATAACATCTCCACACTTGAAATAAACCAACAACACGCTATTGCCTCTCAGCCAGAGCCTAACACGCAGCACATGACATGCTGCTCATGAGGCCTCATCCTCCCCAGTGCACGTCTGGCTCCATGCAGCAGACCTTGCCTTGACCCAGGCGGGAGATGCTTCCCAAAGAGACAAAGTTTTCTCCCAGTTTCCCCTCTCGGCTGGGCCCCAGAGCTCCTGCAGCCCTCCACAGAGGTGGAGATACCTTCAAGCATCACAGATCTCTTCACCACAGCCCCAGGTTCACCTCTGTGTCTGACCTCACCACACGCCAGACTCATTCCTTGTCCCCATACACAGCTGCCATACCCTGGCGGCTTCCCTACTGCCGTCCCCAAGGGAAGGGACAGCAAACAAAGAGGGATTCATCACCCCAGCTCCACAGCTGACCGCTCCACAGCTCCGGCCCCACCAGCTAACCATTATATGACACAGTGGCCTCGATGGCAGCGGGCCAGTCGCAGTGGCTGGCAGATCCTTTCCCACTCAGGCTCTGAGATTTCATTCCCGAGGGTGAAGAGTGAATTGAAGAGCACAGCCGAGCCCTGCTGGCCTTGCTGCCAGGGCCAGCTGCTCCAGTAAATGAGCTGGGATGGACTAGAAAGACAAACCCATGGCCAGGTAACAGCTCATCCCTCTCAGGGCTCAGAACCAGGCACAGCCACATTGTCACCCCACTGCACCGAGCCCTCCCAGGAGCACACACTATAGGGACAAGTCCGTCCCCACACTGAGTCATCTCTGTCCTCCCTGACACCTCAGCTGCTTCTGACTAGAGAGGAGCCATCGCTTCTCCACCTTAACACACAAGATATGCACAGGACTTGGGGAAAGCACCAGGAACAACCCTCCCATCCCCAGCTGATACCACACAATAAACCCTCCTGATCTTCTCACCGAATGTGCTCTACTTGGCTCCTGGCCACGATTCACATCCAGGCCAGAGCTCTTCCCAATGTCTGGCAGTTCACACACTCATCTCCCTCCCTTCGCAAGCAGGAGGCACGAGCCTGCCGGCAGCTGCCCCCTCACCTTGCGAGCCTGCTCCTGCAAGCACCGGATCTGCTCGGCAATGACGGTCAGTTTATTGCAGGCATTGGCCCGGATGAAGTCATCCGCCTAGGAAGAAGAACGAGGATCAGTCAGGACAGGGAAGAGCTGCCACAGCTGGGACCTCACTCGAGGCTTTATCAGGGCTGGGGGTGATGCGGGAGCTGCCCCATGTGCAGCTGTGGGGCAGTCAAGGCACCCCCAGGCAGTGGGGTGACAACCAGGGAGCAGGGTCCAGGCACTGGGAATGGCTGGACATGCTGGGAAGCAGCGGAAGGGAGCAACAGGACGTATTGGAAGGCAATGGGACAGAACAAGAGGCAATGGGATGCACTTGGAGGGGGCAGTAGGAGTTACAGGGAATCGTTTAGGTGGACTGAGAAGCTGTGGGGTACATAGTGGGCTGGGAGGTGTTACTGGAAGGCATAAGGATGTACTAAGTAGCAATGGGGGGTAGTAGAACATACTGGGAGGCACTGGGATGGACTAGGAAGGGCAGCAGGATGCATTAGGAAAAACTTGGGTGGACTGAGAGACATTGGGACGGACTCGGAGTCACTGAAAGGAGAACAGGGAGACGCTGGGACAGACTGGGAGAGGCGCAGGACGCACCGGGACACACTGGGGTGAGCTCAAGGCAACGGGACACACTAGGAGGCAGTTGGACGCACTGGCACGGACTGGGAGTCACGGAGGCGGGGGGGCAGCCAGACACAGAGGGAAGCACGGGGGGGCGGTGGGGAACACGGGAAGGCACCGGGAGGGGAGAGGGGGCACGCGGTTCGGCCCTCACCTGCTGCACCTGCCGGGCCAGGGCCACCAAGTCCCCGGGGTCCCCGACGCGGGCGGCGCGGCCGCTGCTGCCCTCCACGAGGGACAGAAGCGGAACCGCGTCCCCCTCCGCACCGCCCTCCGCCGCCATCACCGCCACCCCCGAGGTCCGCCCCTTCCGTCGAGAGGCGGTGCCGCCGGTGCCCGGTTCGGGGCGGAGCGTCCGCGGGCGCGGCCCGGGGGGCTCGGCCATGGCGGTGCCGCTGCCGCTGCTGCTGCTGGCGCTGGTGCGGGCGGCCGCGCCGTCGGGGCAGGTCCCGGGGTCCGTACCGGGGCTGGGGCCGGGCGAGGTCCCGTTGCCGGCGCAGCCCCCGGACGCTCTCTTCGCCGCCGGTGCCGAGGCGTACTCCCGCGGGGACTGGCCCGCCGTGGTGCTGCAGATGGAGCGGGCGCTGCGGGCCCGGGCCGCCGTGCGCGCACGGTTGGTGCGGTGCCGCCTGCTCTGCGCCAACGCCACAGTCGGTGTGGCGGAAGGCGCCGATCCGCAGCTCGAACCGGTGCTCCGCGACCTGCTCTTCTTCCGAGGGCTGCTGCGCCGGGCCGCCTGCCTGCGGGGCTGCGGGCCCCCCGAGCCCTCCCGCTACGTGCTGAGCGAGGAGCTGGACCGCGAGTTCCGCAAGCGCAGCCCCTACAACTACCTCCAGGTCGCCTATTTCAAGGTACGGGACTGGTGGTGTTGGGGGGGGGGGTGTCCACCGGGGGGCAGTGGGACCGACCTGGAACGGAAAAGGGGTGTCCGGGTGCGGGGATCTATTGCTCCTGCTACTGGGTGGGCGGGATGCCCGGAGGGATCACGGAGCCGGGGCAATGCGTTGGGATGGGACGGACGGAACCGGGCTGGGGCGATCCCCGGGAGTGTCCCCGGAGCCGGTGGGGGTCCGCTGTCCGCCCCAGCAGTGCAGGGGGGGATCTGACGGCGGCCCGGGCCCTGCCCGCCCCTATCCCGCCCCCCCCACATAGTGCCACGTAGGAGCTCGCCGGGTCCGCCTCCCCCCGTCACTGCCGTCGTTCCGCTGCGGGACCCCCGCGCCACCCTATGCCCTGGTACCAGGGTCCCCCCCGCACCCCGCGGGTGCCTCAACCCCGGCCCCGTCCCATACAGATGAACCGGCCAGCGCAGGCAGCAGCAGCGGCTCACACCTTCTTCGTGGCCAACCCTGGGCACCAGGAGATGAGGCAGAACCTGGAGTACTACCAGGCCATGGCGGGTGTGCGAGACGATGACTTCACCGACCTCGAGGCCAAGCCCCACATGGTGAGACACGCACACCCCCCCCACAAAAAAATCACCCATCCACTGCTGGGCTTGGGCCGGTCACACCATGGCCCTTGGCTCGTCAAGCTCATGATGCTGTGAGGTCAATCCCATGGGGACATGGCGCAGGGATAGATGGGGATGTTGAGCCTCCCCTCATCCTTTCTTATCCCTCTTCAGAGCGAGTTTCGTCTCGGCGTCCGGTTTTACACAGAGGAGCAACCGGCCGCTGCCATCCTGCACCTGGAGAAGGCGCTGGAGGAGTATTTTGTGGCAGACACCGAGTGCCGCGCGTTCTGCGAGGGACCCTACGACTACGAGGGCTACAACTACCTGGAGTACAGCGCAGACCTCTTCCAGGCCATCACAGGTAGGAGCTGCATGGGCTGTGTCCTATCCCAAGAGCTGGGGACAATCCTGGGGGGAGGTTGTCCCCAAAGAGGTCCCCGGGGACCCGGGGGTGGTGGGTCGCCGGAGAGGGCAAACCCCATCCTGGGTTTCACTAGGAGGAGTGTGGCCAGTGAGTGGCAGGAGGCGTTTGCCCACACTCAGCACTGGGGGTGATGCCCAGGAATCCCCCAAAGTACAGAGGGATATGAACAAACAGGGGAGGAGACAGCAGAGGGTCACCAGGATCCATGGGTGGGAGGCTGAGGATGGCAAAAGTGGGCAACCACCACCCTTGAGGGTTCCCACCCACCACTGCAAGCAGGAGGTGAGAGTGGAGACCCCTCGAAGTACTGTCCACGAGCCCTTGGGTGACCACGAGTGATGACGCAGGGTTTGTCTCCACCAGATCACTACATGCAGGTGCTGAGCTGTAAGCAGGGCTGTGTTACGGAGCTGGCCTCGCAGCCTGGCCGGGAGAAGCCTTTGGAGGATTTCCTGCCCTCGCACTTCAACTACCTGCAGTTTGCCTACTACAACAGTAAGCAGCTCGTTGCCCCATCCTCCCTTGGCCGTTGGTGCTGGACACTGTGCTCTGCATGGGCCGTTCTTCGTAGGTAGAAATCATAGGTTTCATGAATCTAGAATCCGTAGATTCATGGAATGGGTTGGGTTGGGAAGGGACCTTCAAGGATTATCTAGTCCAATCCAAGGTGTAGGGATATCTTGCGCTAGAGCAGCTTGCTCCAAGCCCCTGTGTCCAACCCGGCCTTGAACACTGCCAGACACAGGGCAGCCACAGCTTCTCTGGGCACCCTGGGCCAGCGCCTCAGCACCCTTACGGGGAAGAGCTTCTGCCTAAGAGCTCATCTCAGTCTCCCCTCTGGCAGGTTAAAGCCATTCCCTTGTCCTGTCCCCACATCCCTTGTCCAAAGCCCCTCTCCAGGTTTCCTTCAGCCCCTTTAGGCACTGGAGCTGCTCTAAGGTCTCCCCTTCAGGAGCAGTGCTCTGCAGGAGATCTGTATCTGGCTGTGCCTGGCTGCAGTAACCCTCCACGTTGCTTTAGATGCCCAATTCCCCAGCAGCTTTGCTTTCCAAGTGAAATAACAGCCTGGAAAAGCATGGTTTTTTCTTCCTGCCATCTCTCCACCTCTTGCTCCAAACCACGGAGGCACCTCCCCTTCCAGAACTGTTGGTGATAACCCAAATACACCCAATTTAATTATTACTTTGTTATTACCTCCTTAGAAAAATGTAAACTGTTTCTTGTGCAAATTTCTCCAAAAGGAGTGAAAAGCCCACATGAAATCCCAGAAGATTGACAGGCTGGAATCCTGTGCATCCAGTGGGTGCTTAAGTGCCTGAAAATTGCAGGTTAGCCTGGGAATGGTTGGGTCTCGCTGCCTGAAAATAGGCTTTGAGATGTTTTCCAAGCAAGAAACCTACCCAAGCTGTGGCCTTGGTTTCTGGTGAGGTGATTTTGGAGGCAGGATTGCTCCTTGGAATTGTAACGTTGCCTCTCTGGCAGCATCTCTTTGCCCCAGGGTACCCGCCTTACTTGGGACACCCTTTGAACAACAACAAGGACTTCCTCTCTTATTTCTCCTCCATATCAATGTTAGCTCTGTCTCTGATGTTCCTGATGTGCCAGGTTGGACGGGGCTTGGAGCAAGCTTCTCTAGTGGAAGGTGTCCCTGCCCACGGCAGGGGTTGGAGCTGGATGAGCTTTAAGGTCCCTTCCGACCCAAACCAGGCTGGGATTCTATAATTGACATCCCTGTTTCTCTTTGCAGATGGGAATTATGAAAAAGCCATTGAATGTGCCAAAACCTATTTGCTGTTCTTCCCAAACGATGAGGTGATGAACCAGAATCTGGCCTATTACACTGCAGTCCTGGGGGAGAACCTGGCAGGACCCATCCAACCCCGAGAGGTGAGCAAGCAGCTGCTATGAGCCATTGCAGGGATGTCTTCTCCCCTTCTTGGGGACCTTTGCAGAGGTTTTGGGGTCTGCTCTGGTCCACCTGGCAAGGTGAAGAGGTGGAGGGCCACAAAACTCAACAAGCTGGAAAACAGCCGAGATGAAGAACATCACCGGTGGGATATCTTCGGCCAAGTGAAGGCTTGGTGGCTTGCACAGTGGACCAGCTCCTGTAGGGGAGACTTTTCAGGAGGATCAGAGCCCACTTTTCTATACACTTCCACAACCGAAGTGAAATTGCTTAAAGAGGAGAGGATTTGGCTTCCAAATAGCTGGATCCGGATACTCAGGTGCTGCCTGGGAGGTGGTAGGCAGGGATGGAGGTCTCTGCCTCACATCAGCTGGAGGAGGAGAGGGAATGTGTTTCTGAAGAGCTTCTTGCAGGAGGGACATGCATTTGCCTCTGTCTCCCCCATCCATTCCCCAGGGTTCATCCACACGGGAGAGGGCAACTCATGCAGGAGGGGGAAAGCCACTTGCTTCCCATCTGCCAGAGGGACCGGGAAGCCAGGGTCTGGAGCAAGGGCTGCAGGAATGATGTAAACCCTGCACCTTCCTTCCCTTGCTTGGAGTCTCCAGAGCCCCCATGCCGTGCCCTCACCTGCACCTCTGCCCACCCCACAGGAGATCCAGGTGTACCGCCAGCGGAGCCTCATGGAGAAGGAGCTGCTCTTCTTCAGTTACGACGTCTTTGGCATTCCCTTTGTGGACCCGGTGAGTGGAGCTGGACCAGGCAGGATGCAGTGGCAGATGGAAAGGGGATGACGTGTCTATGATCCAGGCACATCCGCACCCAGCTGCTGATGATGATGGTGTTGTTCTGGCTGTAGGACACGTGGACACCAGAAGAGGTGATACCAAAAAGGCTGCGAGAGAAACAAAAGTGAGTGCTCTCCCAGGCTGACGGCCAAGCCTACCCAATGTGGGGACCAACCGGGCGTTCCCCTCTTCCCCCATGGGATTTGAGCCACAGGCCATGGAGCTGCTGGGTTTGGTGTTGGGCTGGAAGAGGCTGCTGGAGGGCAGAACTCTGCTACCCGTCAGCCTTTGGGTTGATGGGCATGGGTAGGTGATCCCAAGAAGCTTGGGGTGAGGGATGCGCTGAGACTCGGGCTTTGTCACCTGAAGACAGCTTGTCCTGTCCTCATCCTGGTGCCACCCAATGTGGGGAAAACGGGACTGGGGAATTGATGCTTGCTGTGTGCCCAGGGTGGAGCGGGAGACAGCAGCGCGTATCTCGGAGGAGATCGGCAACCTGATGAAGGAGATCGAGACGCTGGTGGAGGAGAAGGCCAAGGAGTCTGCTGACATGAGCAAATTCATCCGGGAAGGTGCGGAGGGCCGGGAAGGGAGGTGGGATGGGGCCCTCCATGGCAGCTCACGTCCCTCCACGTGGGTGGTGGCAGGAGCCAGCGCTGTACCAGGATTGGTGGCACCCATCCCTGTGTCTGTTCCTGTTCCACAGGTGGCCCCTTGCTGTACGAAGGAGCCAGTGTCACCATGAACTCCAAGGCTCTGAACGGTTCCCAGCGCGTGGTGGTGGATGGAGTCCTTTCTGCTGAGGAATGCCGGGAGCTGCAGAGACTCACCAACGTGAGCGCAGGGACGGGAGGAGCCGTAGGGATGGGGCAGGAGATGCCGCAGGTCCCATCCTGCACCTCAGAAGCCAGCCTGGTAACACCAATTGGGTTTTGCAGGCAGCGGCCTCGGCGGGGGATGGCTATCGTGGGAAGACGTCTCCTCACACCCCCAGTGAGACCTTCTATGGCGTGACTGTCCTCAAGGCCCTCAAGGTTCGGGTGGCTGCGGGGAGGGAGGAGGAACGGGCTTTGGGGAGAAGGGAGAAGGGGTTTGGAGGGCTGTGCTTGCCCAACCCGCCTGGTCTGAGCCCGTGTCCCCTCCGTCCCGCAGCTGGGCCAGGAGGGCAAAGTGCCCCTGCAGAGCGCCCACCTCTACTACAACGTGACGGAGAAGGTACGGCACATGATGGAGTCCTACTTTCGCCTGGAGGTCCCACTCCACTTCTCCTATTCCCACCTCGTGTGCCGCACGGCCATCGATGGTGAGCGTCCCCTGAGGAGCACAACCCAAGGAGGAGCACAGCTCCTTCAGCCTCTTGTCTGGGTCCTCTCCACAACTGGGGTGGTCTTGGACCTTTCCTTGGACACCTCCGTGCTGCTCCTTGACCCAGAAGGAGGGTGTGGGGAGTTTGGGAGCCTGGGTTGGGAAGATGTTGGTTGCCTCCGACGGGGCAAGTGGTTTCGTGCCATTAAGCATTTGGGATCAGGTGCTGGGAGAGGGGCCATGGAGATGTCATGGGGCAAATCAACGGAGGCTTTTGCCACTGAAATGGTGCCTCGTGGGCCACTCTCCAGCAAGTGAAAGGGCTGTGGGCTGCCGGTGACTTTCTTGTCACCTTCAAGCACGTGATGCTTGGGGACAGACCCTGGTCCTGCAGGGACAAAGGGTTCTGATGTGCCAGGTCTTGTTCCACTCTAGAGAAGCAAGAAGGCCGGAGTGACAATAGTCATGAGGTGCACGTGGATAACTGCATCCTCAATGCAGAGGCTCTGGTGTGTGTGAAGGAACCTCCAGCCTACACCTTCCGGGATTACAGGTATTGGTGGTGCCTACCAGCTGAGGGCACCATGGCTTGCTGGCCCTGGGTTGGGAGGAGCAGGATGGAAGGACAACCCAGCCTGTGCCCTCCTGCCTCTGGCTCTTGCTGTGCTGTTGAGGGAGCTCCAGGCTCACCCGCTTGCTGGAGCTGTGATGATGGTTGTCACCTCCTGGTCCCTTTAGTGCCATCCTCTACCTCAACGGGGACTTTGAAGGAGGAGCTTTCTACTTCACCGAGCTGGATGCCAAGACTGAGACCGTAAGTAGCTCAGCTCCATGTGCGGCACCGAACCCAGCTCCTGCCTGTTGGCCCTGTCCCCTCAACCCCCTCGTCCTGCAAGGGATGCACTTGGGTCATGGGGACCAAATTCCCCCCCCCCTTGCCCACGGGGTGCATCCCAACCGGGGTGTCCCATGGTGGCAGGCGGAGGTTCAGCCGCAGTGTGGTCGTGCCGTGGGTTTCTCCTCCGGCTCGGAGAACCCTCATGGGGTGAAAGCCGTGACCAAGGGCCAGCGCTGCGCCATCGCGCTCTGGTTCACCCTGGACCCCCGGCACAGCGAGCGGGTAAGCTCCCTCCCCGCAGCGGGTGGGTCTTAGGGGGTGGGGGGGGGCAACGGCCATGCTTATCCCATGCTTGTCCCACAGGAGCGCGTGCAGGCGGACGACCTCGTGAAGATGCTTTTCAGCACGGAGGAGGGGGATTTGCTGCCGGAGATGGAGAAGGAGTCACCGGCTGCTGTTGCGGTGGGAAAGGACGAGCTGTGATGTCCCACTGGGATCAGGACGTCCCATGGGGACCAGTGACACCAGCATCAGGCTGCTCAGCTGTGGGGCTGACAGCCCAGACCCTCCTCTGCCCCCAGCTGCTATGGGATGGGGAACTCGGGATGCCAAGCACCATCCCTGGGCATCCAGCGTCCCTGTGCAGAGCTGAGCTGGGGCAGCACGGACACTCTAGGGGTGACTTGGGGATGAGGGAGGGATGCTCTTTATGGGATGGGGACCCGGTGCTACAGTAGCAGATCCGTGCCTTTCCGCTTGGCTCAGCCTGCGGCTATTTAAGTGCCTTCTATGGAAAGTGGGTGAATAAAGGTGTTTTTTCTAAGCTGGTGCTTGCTGCTGTCTTGTATTGAGCTGCATCCATCCCTCCTTGTAGACATCCAAGGGTTTTGCAGCCCTGCAGCAGCCCCAAGAAGGTGTTTGAGGGGGACAAAGGGGACTTTTGGGGGGCCGAGCATGTCCTATGGGCACCAGGGAATTTTTGGCATCTCCTGGACCCTACTCCTGCTGTGTGGGAAGGGACCCAGGATTACCGGGAGGAGGGAACCGTCCTTGAACAAGAAGGACATTGAGCACCGGGGCACCCCGGAACAGGGCCTGGAATTGTTCTGCCCTGACCATTACCATAACCATCCCGGGAATGTGAGTAAATGCATCCTGCCCCACGCACCGCAGCCCGGCACCCCCATAACACATAGAGAAGGCGGAGGGCAGGTCCCGGTGGGTGTCAGGGTGGGAGAAGGGGGGGTCTGAGGGTTTCTCCAGGGTGGATGCATGGTCCCGGTGGTCATTCCCCACCATCCCGATGCCCGACCCCGGCCGGGGCGGGCGCGTGAGCTGACTGCTGATGAGGCCGCTGTGATTAATGATTGCCAGGTCCTGGGGCTGCCACCGGGATGGTGTCACCGGGGTGGTGACACGCGTGTGCCCCTACACACACCCCGTGTCCCCCTCATCAATGGCCGCTGTTGTTGGTGCTGCGGTGGCGGTCCTGGATCCCCCTGCGGAGAGGCGAGGGTCAGGCCTGGCAATGGGGGGGACGGGACATGACCCCATTCCCTGTTCCCAAGCCAAATTCCTGGAGCCACCCCCAGTGTTGGAAGGGGGATCTGGGACCAGAGCAGAGTGCATTGGGTCGTGGGTGGGGGCTCCCTGGGGGACCCCCATTTTCTCATCTCCACTGCTGTTTGGGGCTTCCCCCCCAGCTCTCCTCCCCAAGGTCCAATTCTCCCCCAGATCTCATCTTCCCCCCCATACCCAAATCCCCTCAAGCCCCAAATCACCACCCCCCCATGTCACCAAATCTCCCTTCCCCAGGCCCTAAATCCTCCCCCCATGACCCCAGTCCAATCCTGGTACCTAAATCCCCCCCCCAAGCCCCTCAAATGTCCCCCAGGACCCAAATCCCCTCTCCCAGAACCCAAATTTCCCCCCACCGGGCCCCAAATCCTACCCCTGGGTCCCAAATCTCTCCCCACCATCCTGCGGTACCCAAATCCCGCCTCCAGGACCCAAATTCCCTTCCCCCAAACCCCCAATCACCTCCTCAAGCCCCAAATCTCCCCCCCTCCCCTCCCCTTCGCCAGGCGGGCGCGTGCGCGCTGCGTGCGTGCGCGCTCCTCGCAGCGGCCCGGTGCCGCGCACGCGCGCGAGCACCACGCTTCCCCCCCCCCTTTTCCCCCCTCTCCTCGCGTCACCCTGAGGCGCGGTGGGCGCCGCCATGTCAGGCACCGGCGCCCGCCCTCATCCCCGGGCCTCGTTTTTCCGCTCCGCCAGGCCCTGTGGCACCCGGCCCGGGGCACTGTGAGGGGAAGGGGGGGAGGCACAGAGGCCCCTCAGCGCTGAGGAGGCGCCCGCACCTTGGCGCTTCCCCCGCTGTCTGCGGCCGCCGCATGAGGGAGGGGAGCGCAGCCCCCGAGCCCCCATGGGTGACGCGCCGCGGGTTGGGTAACCCGCCGGGGCTGGTCCTTCCCAGGGAGGTGGCGGGTGGATCAGCCTCCCACCCTGCCAGGCTTCCCCCCCGCCCCGGTCCCGGGGGAGCGCGGCGCCTCTCCCCGGGGCCCTGCAGAGGCCCCGGGCCGCAGCTCCCGGCAGCGGGCCAGCAGCAAGCCCGGCCCCGGCGGCTCTCTGCTGGGGCGGGGAAAGAGCCAGGGAGCTGGTGGAGGGACAAGTGCAGGGGCAGAGATGAACACACCATGAGAGCCCAGAGCCTGGCACATCCAGATCCCAGGGCAGCTGGTGGCTGGCTGCACCCGGGAGGCCGGGGAACGTGACAGGGAGCATTCAGCATGGCTGTTCACCGCGAGTGTGCACGGAGCTGGTACCAGTCCCTGACCCTGGGCACCGCTGGGCTGCAGGAGGGTGAATGGCAGGGAAGAGGCCAGGCAGCCCAGAGCTGGAGGGCAGGCTGGAAGGAGGGTTTGCAGCACGTGGTGGCACAGCCGGGGAGGTCGTGGCTGGTGTTTGCTGTGTGGAGATGGCAGGGGTTGCTGGGTCTGCGCTGCGCCTGCTTCTGCGCAGCAATATCACCGTATCCCTCCACCTTCCTAGGACGAGGGCCAGAGGGATGGCAGGACAAGAGCAGCCCCACGCAGCTCTACAGTACCATGCATGCCAGCAGCAGGGGCAGAGCCTGGTGTGGCCCCAGCAGCCCCGTCTGTGAAGGTGGGTGCTGTCCCTCTGCTCCCCTGCCAAGATGCAGACCCAGCCCCAGGGTGGGAGCAGTGTCCTGGCAGAGCAGACTGCCTGGAGAGCCTGGACCCCTTCTCGCTGCTGAACCAGCCCATCTGCTCCTGCCCGGGTGGAACTCACATTCCTCTTCACTGAGTGTCCTTTAAGCATCACACTGGTTAGAGCTCTCCTTTGCGGGCTGTTCCCATTAGCCCGGAGCAAGCTGTGTGCCTTAGGTGCAGCATCAGGATGGGCTATTCACAGATGTACCTCACCAGGGATACAATCAACACCCGTGCAGGGAGGGGATCTGCAGAGCTGGGATGCAACATGCGCATTTTCCTTTCTGCCTGTTGTTTGTTTTGCCTTGTAAACCAACAGGAGTGGCTGGTGCTGCCCCTGGGCTGGGAGAGCACCCCTGCTGTGAGTCCAGCTGCGGTAGGGAAGTGCATGTAGTTTTCTTTCTGCTTACACCCCAGGGATGCCATGTGCAGGAGACGTGGTCCCACGTGCAGGACTCACAGCAGGCTCTGTGAGGGACAGGCCTTGCAGTGCCGCAGGGTCCTGCCACATGCAGGCATGGAGCAATGAGGCAGGTCACTGCACGCCCTGGATGTGCTCCAGGGAGAGGACATAGAAGGAGAGAACGGTTTGGAGCAGGAGGAGGAAAGGAGGTTCTGAGGGCAATGTCACTCCGCATCCCTGTCAGCAGGACCCCAAGTGCTGGGTCACAGGTTTTACCAAAGTGACTTGTTCCTTGCTTTAGACGCGAGCTCAGAATTACCTTTCAGAGAGGCAATGCTCCTGGGGTGCAGATGGAGCCTGGAGCGCTTCCCAAGCTTCCCTGCTTCCTCCGCACTGCCAGTGGCAAGCATTGGCTCAAGGAGCCTGTTGTTACAACCAACTCATCCTCCTGTGCCCAGCATCCAGGGGTGTGCTCAGACCCCTCTACCAACTCCCATGCAGGACCCAGCGGGTGTTCTCACACGTGGATCCACAGCCCTGGAGCAAGACCCACCTGCTTAGCTGCTGCTCAGCCAGAGCTTTGGCCAGACAGAGGTTCCAGTGAGAGGCTTGGTAGATGCTAGGGGCATGTTAGAGGAGATGGGGAGCAGCTCCCCTGGGTGAAAACGTGTTTGGTGCTAGGGAGGAGCAGACCCTGTGCGGCAGGAGGTGACGTGAGATGCACAATTGCAGATGAAAGCCCCTTGTGGCAGGGGTGGAAGGAAGGAGAGCAGCAGCATAAGCTGTGTGTCAGATGTGCCCTGGCTCAGTGACCAGGCATGCAAGCCTGAACAAAGCAGCTCTATCCTGTGGATCCCCAAGGGAATCTGGCCTGGGGAGGTCCATGCCCCCAGGGACAGGATAATTAGGCCCTGCAAGGCAAATCCTGCACCACCAAGCTCCTACCTGCATGTCTGAGCTGCAGATGTGCTGCTGTGAACACATCCCTGCACCCCAGGAGATGATCTTGCTGTCTGGGAGCCAAAGGAAGAGCTGCAGGAGGTGACAGCACCCAAAGGGACTCTGGGCAAAGGGTTCCAGAGCAGAGCTATGCCAAGAGCTGGGGACACCAGCATCCCCTGCCCCTCCTGGGGGAGCTGGGTCAGACTGCAGCTCTGTCATAGAAATCACAAAATACTTTGTGTTAAAGCTCGTCTGGTTCCACTCGCCTGCCACAGGCAGGGACACTTCCACTAAACCAGGTTGCCCCAAGCCCCATCCAACCTGGCCTTGAACACTGCCAGGGATGGGGCAAATGAAGCTAGCTTTTCCTCCCATCTCTTGCATCCTCCAGGCAATTTTCTGCGTGCCAGCCCCATGGAGCAGCACAAGCCCAAACACAGGCTTCTATCTGCCCGGCGGCCGTGCCTGGAGGCTGCGGGACAGCTCGCAGCGCCCGTCCTTCCTTTCCACCGCAAAGTTTTTCTCCTTCCCCCTTGCCCGCCACACGCGCATCACCCCAACCAACCCCACACCGGCCTTGGCTCAATGGAGCACCGCCCGCACCGCTGCGAGGGGCACAAGGACAGAGGCGAACACCGCTCCCGCGGCAGCTCTGCCCTGAGCCGCCCCAGGCCCACGTGCGCGGCAAAGCCGCGGGAAAACCCTCCGGAGCCCCGCCCCGCTTGGGCGCTTCCCGCCAATGACGCCCGCTCCGCCCCGCCCATGGCGCGCCGCAGGGCGCTGCCGCCCCGCCCCTCCCCGCCCGCCACAAACATGGCGGCGAAGGCGGAGCCCCTGCCCGCTCTCAAGATGGCCGCCGCGCGCCCTCCCCTCCCCCCCCGGGGCCGCCCTTGCCATGCACGGGGCGGACGGGGCCGCGGCGGCGCAAGGGTGCGCTCCCGGCATGCCCCGCGCGGGGGCGGGGCGCGGTGCCCGCC
>JARCZZ010017140.1:0-16184 GCA_030323915.1 Brotogeris chrysoptera
AATGTCCATCTGGAGACCAGTAACGAGTGGTGTCCCTCAGGGATCGGTGTTGGGACCGGTCTTGTTCAACATCTTTGCCCATGGCAGGGGGGTTGGAACTAGATTATCTTAAGGTCCTTTCCAACCCTAACTGTTCTATGATTTTATGATTCTATATGTTCTTGATGTAAGTATACAACCTACAGAACCAAGTTCAATTTATACCACTTCCCATTTAGACTGGAGTTTGAAGGCTCAAGTGCTGAGGTGCATTTAGCATCTTTAGCAAGTTTTCCATAACCTCTAGCACATTCCAGCAGCAAGTTATTGTTGTTGAAAGGATGGCCCCAAATTCTCCAAATTGGATGATCTCCCATATGCTCCCAGGGAGAAAAATGGAGCTTATTTTCACCCCAGCTAACAAAATCACTCATTTCCATGATATTTTTACTATGGACACCAGTGTTATTACTGTTTTCAATCCTTGTTTTAATGATGCTAATTATCATACCTTGTTCTGTTAGTGCTAGGGCTGGGATTCCATAGGTATCCCACTGAAATTTGAGTGGCATAGTTTGATTTCCCTCTGACATAAAATTCACTGCTCTATTTCCTTGTTTCTCTATTTAACTGATAAAACCTCGACATTTGAAATCTGCCACATGAAATCTATTGTTGCAAAAGCAATTGTTTCTGTTATTGCTAATATCTTGCACTACTGGATTACAGGGTCACAGAATCGTTAGGGTTGGAAGTGACCTGTGGAGATTATCTAGTCCACCCTTTTGCCAAGGCAGGGCCACTTACAGCAGGTTGCACAGAAATGTGCTTGGGTAGGTTTTCAATATTTGGATAGCAGTTCAAACCTCAAAAATAAACCTGATCATAGAATTTGGAAACCAAATGAACTGTAGTTCTCCTCCAGCAAAGACGTGTTGATAAAGAAGTGACTAATGGCTATCTGCCAGGAAGAATCAGATACAATTCCACATAAACACTTGGGTCAAGTTCAGCAGTCATTCAAGCAGTAGTGCAATCTGGTATAAGGACATTCAATAAGATGAGGGAATATTCAGCATTTACTTGAATGGGTTTTTAGAGGGAATGCAGCCAGCCAAGACCCTTACTTGAGCTATTATTTAACATAATCCAGAAATGGTGTGTCATTTTGTAAAGGTACTATGCTGATGCAAATTTAATATTACAACATTATTTATTCTTCTTTGACCCTGTTGCACATAATGTGAAACTTTATAATCAGAAGATTCAGCTGTCCCTGCTGTAAAAAAAGAAACACTCTTTTCTGAATTGGGCTGTCTTTGTTTGGTTGGGTCTAAATACACTAAAACTTTGCACAAGTTTGTGTCCACACCTGAGCTGTACAGCTGTGCTTGATGAGCTAATCCAAATACTGGGTAAGTGAGCACAATGCCTCTTGTGATTCCCTGTTTTTACAGCTGGGGAAACAGGTTACAGGCTTGTGTTACTTGAGTGGTGGTTATTATAGAATCATAGAATTGTAGAATAGTTAGGACTTGAAAGGACCTTTAGATCTTTTAGTTACAACCCCCCTACCATGGGCAGGGACATCTCACACTAAACCATGTCACCCAAGGCTCTATCTAACCGGGCCCTGAACACTGCCAGGGATGGAGCATGCATAGCTTTCTTGAGCAGCCCATTCCAGTGCCTCACCACCCTCACAATAAAGAACTTCCTCCTTATATCCAACCTAAACTTCCATTTTTGTGATATAATATAATTGCCAACAGGTATAGGGCCTATGGACTTAATTACAGCCCCCGAATTCAGGGATCAAATGATGTGATAACTGAAAATGCATAGAACTGCTTTAAGTCATAAAGGAGCAAAGGAACAATATAGGGATTGTGTTTTGCTTTACAAAGGCGTAAGTTCAAGAAAATGATAAAGAAAATATTTTTAAAAATGTTCAAATCTAAGTTCTGTAATGATGCAGTTCTTTGAAGATGCTGAATATATAGTTTCTTATAGTTCACTTCAAAGTCAGGTTTGTTCACTGACTACATATCATAGCCCTTTGCTATAAATGATCTAGCTTTACATTTGAGTTCTGAATACATCCTATCTTGTCTTTGTAAGGGCAGTAGATTCCCTGGCTGCCATTATTTGTCATTGTAGTGAGCTCCTTTGAACTCAACCCCTCTTACTGTTTTCCAACCACTGAGTTTAGTTTACCTAAACCCCTGCCAACAGTTTGTGTATCACTCCT
Source organism: Brotogeris chrysoptera (assembly GCA_030323915.1). Classification (NCBI taxonomy): domain Eukaryota; kingdom Metazoa; phylum Chordata; class Aves; order Psittaciformes; family Psittacidae; genus Brotogeris; species Brotogeris chrysoptera. The sequence continues at coordinate 2,231 of JARCZZ010017140.1, forward strand.
GATCTTTCACAGCGCTGTCCTCAGAGGACAAATAGCCCCAAATGTTTCAAAACTATAAATGCAGGGCCCAAGATCCCTGCTGTAGCCAGGCATGGTGTAACACACCCCATGTTATTTATTGTAACAGTGGGGTCCCTTTGTTCCTAGTGGTTGGACTCACTGCTCAGCAGGTGTGTGCCCTGATATCCTTCTGTTACCAACACAGAAATATCAGTTGATTATTCTGATTGATTCAACATCTGATTCAATCCTGATGCCTTTCCTCTTTTTTTTATCCTAATCAAATCCCATTTTCCACAAGAGGTTCATCGTATGTGTTTACTCACAGATCGAACTTTTTGGTTTATAGTTTGTTTGTTAATTTAGATACCTTTCTGGATTTGATTCCACATGTTTTGACTTGAGTGTCTTTGCCTGCCTTGGCCCATACTGCAGAATGCCCTTTTGCTTAGGAATTGGAAAAATCCCACCTTTTACAATTGGGTCACTCTCCTCCTGCTCAGCACTTCATCTTGCTTCACTGAACTATTGAAGCAACTGAGCAGAGAACTACTTTCAGATATTTTGCAAGTAGAGAAGCAGGCCAAGCCTGTTGAACAAATTATTACTTTAGAGCCTTAAAATCAGCCCAGTTTGGCATGAGTTCATCTTTGTCAAAATATTGTTGTGTTCCCAGGCAAAGTTGGTGCAAGCAATAGTGGTACATTGGGGAAGATTTGTGTCTTCTGTACAATTCCATTTTGCTCAGTGGCAAGTATTGCATTTATACAGGAGAAACCAAAGCTCACAGAGGCAAGAGTCTCAATCACAAGGGAATACAGATCAAAATTACAAATGCATTTTAACCTTAGCTTTCTGATGCTTATTCTAGAGGCTGGATGCTGTTTTTACCTCCCAGAATAAACATTCACAGACATAGAGTTCTGATTAAATAAAACAAAGTTAAGTCAACACTTACTCATAAAATTCAGCTGCAGGAGTGAGCTTGTACTTCGAGTATTTAGTACCATTGCCAAGCACTGATGCATTGAAGAGTTTGGGATCTGTACAGTTTGGACTGTTCCAAGTGTTGTCACAGTGTGTCCAGGGGAGCTCAAATGTGAATGATGAAAATAGGTAATACAGAGACCAAGCTATGATAACGTTGTAGTAGAATCCCACATAAAGAGCTATGAGTATCACTGCATAGCCTACACCTAAAGACAAAGGAAAACTAGATTATACATTGTGCTTTATATGCAGTAGTGTATGCAAACACTGTAGTTACTCAGCCATACTAGTTGCAAATTCACTTTACGTCTTCAAACCAATAAAAGGATTTTTTGACATTTATGCACACACATGTAGAAACAGTGTCACTGACCTTAAACTAAAAAATTATGTTAATGATTTTGGAAAATGACTGGCTGTTGGCAAATCCAGTTGTTTACCAGAAAAAGAAATTAACCAGTGCTACGTCAAAATTTGCTCTTGTACAATTCTCTTGCTGATTTGCTTCCAATGCACAAGACTGCAAGCCCATGTTAGGAGTGAAACTCGCTTCATCATCCTAATGTCAGAGACCTTGGCAACTTTTCTTGGAAAAGTAGAGCTCGAAACTTAAGTGAAGTTTCCCTGTGCCTCACGTTCCCACCCTGAGCTAGTTTGGAACAGACATTGATCCCTCTCCTGTTTCTTTCCCATTGTTACTCTCCAGATTGGCTTCTGTCAGCATGTGACTAGATCCAAAACATGCATGAAGCAGTCTGTGCTGTTTCACTGCGGGGCTCCAAGGGGTTCTTGGGCAAGCCAGTAAATCTTGGTGAGTATTGAGCTTAGGGCTAAACTGTGTGTGGACCTTCAAACCATATAATTATCTCCCCAGGGTTACAGAATCTCCACTGAAAGCATTGTCTTTTGACTTTGAATAATTTTTTTGTGGTTTTGTGTACTGTGAAGTGTGCTTGGAGGGTCCCTATAGTGAGAGAGCCCCAGAGAATGCATGTTCTCCTCATGAAAACGGACATTTTTAAGTGGTTTGGGAGGAAGCTTTGGTACTAATGTGAGAACAGAGCTACAGTTTGTTGCCAGACTTTTCAGGGAGCTTGCTTTACCTTGGCTTATATTATTCTTCCTTTACTGTGTGCACAGCATGGTTCTCTGAATCCTACCCAGAAGCTGTGTATATAGAGATTACCGCTTTTTTATAACTATCATCACTGTACTGTCATGACACCTAAGTGCAAACCTCAAATTTCTTGATACGGCAAGGAAGTAGCATACATTTTTGGTATTAATCCTTGGTTTAAAAATTGCCTGAGGAACAGATGCTGACCCTGAAGGAGCTGGCAGTTTAGAGACTGCTGCATACACCAGAGTTACTCCTTGCTCTTCAGGAGGCTTTTAATACATAGACCAGTTTGGTCATCCCTAACACTGGGACAAGATTGTGAAAGTAAAAATGAAATTGTAACTTCAAAACCTTGGTGCTTAAATTAATCCAGTTCATTAACACTCAAACTCCAATGATATGTTATGATCAACAGAATGGAGTAGAGTTGGGGAATCACCCAAGTGGATCATTCTTAAGTATTAATGTGAATGTTAAAATACTAAAATACTAAGTAATACACGCTGCACTGAAATTTCATGATTTCTGTTTAAAAAAAGTCTTCCTAAAATTCCTCCAATTCAGGAGGACAATGATCAATATTTAATATCAAGATTAAAAACTGTATCTTAACTGTCACTCCACTGAAATAATGAGAATATTCAGGAATGTATTTGCTCTTGTGTTTCTAGATCTAGCTTTCTTTAAAGTAATGCTGGACCACCCACACCCTAAAATAGACCCTAGAAAACACAGAGATGAAAACAGACTGTTGTGAAGGATACAGGGTATGTTTTTAATTGCACATGTTATGAGAAATCTCATTAGAAGTAGAGCCCTTAGAGTTCATAGCAATAATACTCATAGCTAAAATTAATACTATAGTGCTGTTCCTTTAGAGAACCTGATACAAATTTGTGTAGACTGTGTACTTTCCATTTGAATGAGAGTTTTGTGTTATCCCAGAAACAACACAAAAACATTAGAAGTAAAATGTGTTTGTATGTTATCAGAAGATTCGGTGAAAATTTTGTAAGTTTATGCTAGTGCTGAGGTGCAAACACAACTCAATGCTTATTACCTTTTGAGAATCAAATAACTTACGCTATTCTATATCCCAGTACTAAGAACACTTAAAAATCTATGGTAAGGTATGTTTAGTCCACCTTGAAAATGTCAGCTTAAAAACACAGCCTTAAAGTCAACAAGACTATACATGAAATAAGTTCTATTTTTCTTTCTCATCTTTTCAATCCTGAAATCAACAGAGTGCCTCTGAGCACAGTTGTATTTGGCTTGAGCACTTTGAGATCCTTAAGGCCTAATTTTTGCAGTTAGGTTTTCAAAATTCTCACTGCTATCCAAAGGCATTAACTTAGAGTGGCAAGAATTTTCACTGAGCAAGGGTCTTCAGTTCCCAGGTGCTGGGATGAGGTTTACGTCCCATGAAGGGATTATAGAAGGTTTGGGTCTTTATGAATTAATTTTAAAATTGGAGGACATACATTTTATTAACGTTCTTATTTATTTTTTATCTCTCTTAACTTTGCTGTGAGTCTTGGGTGTGAATGATAACAAAACCTCCCACAGTTTTCTTATCCTGCACTAGACTCCTTGAAGAGGAAAGCTGTATTTTGAGAAAGAAGACTAACATTTACTCAGTGTAACCTATATCCAAGCACCAGATCCACCAAGTTTGGATCGTACTGTTAAGCTCCACAGCTTTTATTGGTCACAGGATGAACATGGTCTGAATTTTAAGGTTGTAATGTCAGCTGAGCTTGACTGGTTTCATTTCAGATAGTCCTGTGTTGAAAAGACTTTTATGTAAGATTTCAGATACAACCTGGTATAGATATAAGGGAATTTACAGCTTTTACTGGTAAGCAACGCTTAAGAAGATTCTTGAAGCTCCTCAGTAAGTATCTGTTTTGTGTACAGAAAGCATATGGATTCTTTCACCCAGAGGGATTCCTTTATCCCTAATCCTTCAGACACCCTGATCAGTATCCAAATACCCAACCTGGGCTGTTTTTATCTTACAGAATTGTTGCAAGTTAGTGCACCAGACAACAATCTACAGCCTTTTATTCAGCGATGCTGGAGAGTTATCCCTCGTGGAAAACACGCAACAGTAATAGTAAAATTCATGTCTTATTAAGTGCTTTTTATTGCTAGATTTGAAAACCGCAAAGTCTATTGGAATAATTGCCCCCATTTCATAGGTAGGAAAACTGAAGTACAGAGCCACCAATAACTGGTGGGAGATTACAGGTCTAGTGGCTGAATGAGAGTTCACAACTCCATTTCAGTGCTCTAGCCACTGTGTCACTCTGACTTCTGTAGAGCTCCACACAATGAACTGAATGGAGTCAGAGGTTATATTAGTCACCGGGGAAGACAGGGTTGAACTGATCTGTGTGGGATTTTGAATTTCCAACTGTTCTCATTGCCAAGCCCTCCCTCTACCTCAAGGTACCCAATTCCTCCCACACTTCAGCATGCAGGGAAGGGAGAAAAGGGCTGATCTGCTCCTGCTCACTGGTTTCTATTGCACTCCTCAGCAATCACTCTGATTTCTTGTGGCTTTTCCCATTTTGTGCTCCACCTGTGATAATAAAAAGACTTCTGAATTCAAGGGTTGGGGAAAGGTCAGCAAATATCATGCTGTCTGTGGGAAGATGAGAGACCTTTACTTTGTGATCACAAATGCGTGGCACCCTCACGGCGCTATTCAAGTGAATAGAGGAGCACTTACCTTTGAAAACTGGACAGATTTTCCACACAGTGGCAGCCCCTTCTCGGTTATACTGTCCCAGTGCTAATTCCATATAGAACAGGGGCATTCCAGCAATGATTAAAAAGAGGATATAGGGAATAAGGAAAGCACCTGGAAAGAGAATAATTGTCATTGTAGTCTTGGTTTTGGTTGCATTTTGCTTTCTTAATTGCTTACTTTTACCGGCTTAAACACAAAGCCGGGATTTGGGAAGTAGAAAGGAAATATGAGGAGAGAAGAATCCATGTTCTCTGGTCCCTTTCTTGCACTTTAAATTTTATTTTTTTTTTTTAGATCTCAGAGAAAGAAGCCCTGAAAAGAAGCTGTAGACTGTGATTCCCATTTCCCTCTAATGTTTCCCAACTGCTTTTTGGCTAAAAAGGGAAAAAGATGTGTTCCTGAAAATTAATCCCCAACTGCAGAAGAAATTAGGTACTTCTGTTTTCAGGTAGCTAACAGAAAAAGGGACTATGAATCCCTTTGTTAAGTTTTCGTTAGTGTAGTATGTTCAAAAGGGAGCATGGAGGCCATCATCTGAGGAAAAAAAGTGTCATGTGAGTTCCTGTAAATTCAGTTTAACTCATACTGCGTAAGGTGTTTTCAGGAACCTCTGGCTTGAAAATGAATTAATGCTGGTTAGTTATATGTCATTTGGTTTCCATGGTATATTTTGGGGTGTGCTATAATAAATTCCCTTATTCTTACGAAAAATGATAGACAACAGCACCCTTTCCAACCTAATGATACTTTGTTAGCATGTAGTGTATATTAGTGGAATGTGTACTAGGTTTCACTGCTAGCCTTACTGCAACATTGCAGCAGGACAGTACCAGGGCTGCTTGCTTGGAATACATTACTTTCCTCGATGGAGGATTGTCCTGTCAGTTCACACCACAGAAACTGCCACCTCTGGAAAATCCTGATGTTCAGTGCTACTATCATAAAAAGTATTGTGAACTGAAATACGGAAGAATCATCCAAGGTAGAAACTATCTGAAGATATCTTAGTTCTTTTATATGATCCAGGTCACAGGAAGAAGTCTCCCCCAGTGCATGGCTACATATGATACTATAAAACAATTGTAATTGTTGTCATGTTTAATAACTGGATACTCTGTCAGTTCTCTGCTTTGTGGTACCAATCAGGTGTGGCTTTCATGTTATTGCATAGCTTACTTGGTCCAGAACAGTTCAATTCATGTAAAATTTGTCAGTATTAAAAAAACATTAGATTGTTTCGATAAATATGGATCTGCCACAGTAACTACATATACTGAATAAACTGACTACTGTCCTTAGAAGTTATGGATGAATATGAAAATAGATTGGGAAAAGCATGGTTAAATTGTTCAGCAGAAGACAAAAAAGAAAACAGTAGGAGCTGTCTATTTCTCCCAATAGCAAGTAGTAGGAACTTTTGCAACCCATTAAAATCTGCATGTACTGGTTTAGCAATTGGAAAACTTCCCTTGCAAAACAAAGTAAGTTTGCAGTACTTCTAAATATCTAAACTTAAAGAAGGTATATGAAGTCTATAAAAGTATAAAAGCTAGAAGCGTGACTGTAGCTATGTAAAACTTGCCAGTAAGCAGAATGAATTGCATATTTTAAAGGTACTTCTGAAACTACTGTAGTGCTTTTGAAAGTCTGAATACTTGTTGTCCATTTACTTTCCATGCTCGCGTTTCACAGCTATTACCAACGCAAGCTGCCTAGCATGACTGTTCAGAGGGAAAATTCAAAGCATATACTGGAGAATAAGAAAGGAAAAGCAGACTCTGTTCTCTTAATCATATCATAAATCTAATTCAAAAAATAACGTGCTGGAACATAATGTAAGGACAATATATTATTAATGTATTCAGCATTCAGTTGTAAGTTTACACATTTGAAAGCTGAAATCTTGCAATGAAATGAAGAAAAGGAACATCAACAGAAGTACATAATAGCTGAAAGCTTTGACAATGTAACCTAAAAGCTGAAATGTATTGGTTGTATCACTGTGGAGCAGGAATCTTCCTGTTCATGGTGTTTATATGGAGTGTAGTGTAAATGCAACCTGCATTCACATTAGCTACTATGGTACCAGTGATACATGTTTTAGTCGTATTTCAGTGTTGTTCATCAGCTGCTTTCTACGATTGTCATGTCAAACTGTCATATTGTAGAGAAAAAAAATCCTTGTATTTAACAAATACTTGATACCCTGCAGTTCTCATCTCTGTTCTGTGTTGAATCATATTCTGTTAAATCAATCTGGGATATTACGTATTGCTTTCGCTATATCTAGTATCTATAAAATTTTTTTCAGGTGGTGTTATTCTCAGATATCTGATAAGTGGCAGCCTTTGAAGTGCTGTACTTGTCTTGCTTTGATAGTATTAATGTGTGGAGCTGAGTCACCAGCCTAGCTTGTACTTTGGAGGTATGGAGTCTGCACAATATTGTTTGATTCACGTGAACTTGAAGAGACTGTGGAAAACATGATGCCACAAATTGAATAGGGAAATTTGTGTTTTGGAAAATAAATCCTGGTGACGTGTAGTAGGCATAGATAATAAATGCTAGTTTAAACTACATGTTTATCAAGTACGACTAATACCACGATGAACTGTGAAGTGTACTGTACTTAGGCATACTTGCTTTAGTGTCATCTAGTTGGCTGCAAGTCATTCCAGGCTTTAGTTAAAGAAAGTTTATTACTTTTTTTTCTTCCCCTGTCCTGCCCCTGCAGAGATTAATAAGGTGTGGTGTCATTTTCAGTAAAGAGCAGTTATGGCAGGGTTTCCTGGCTGGGTTACTTTTCAGGTTACTAAGTGACTGAAGTATTTTGAAATTGAGATAAAGATGAAAGTAAGGGTGCTTAGTCACATTAAGTTGACTTAATTTTTTTGTGACTTCTGAAAACTTCTTGTTTGGCAAGTTCTGATTAGGCAAAAAAAAAAAGTACTGAGGTGTATTGTAAATATCTTTACATTTGTTCATCTCTTCCCAGCCAATATCCAGAATCAAACTTCATTGTGTTCACTGAACCCTTTACGAGATTATGGGCACTTCAGAGGAAAATAAATGATGGTCAAAGTATCATTCAAATTACTGCAAACTAGCATGGTATGCAAATACTTATAAACAGCATATGTGTGATCTATGATCAGCTTCACTTTGTGATTGCACAGGGGCTCAGTCACAGTACTATGTGTGTACACTATCTTACGAACATGAGATGTTGTTTTGAAATAGACTGTTCCATCCTGTTTCATCCTGTGTGAACATTATTTGGGCTACGGAGAAGGCAACTGGCATCCTGGCAAGCCTTTTGCTTTAGGTTCACCTGCGGGAGTTTGTGTTGAGCATCACACCAGACATCTGAAGGAACAGCCTCACTGTTAATGCCTTCCTGTTCTATGAAGTCAAAATAAGTTAGGGAGAGTGACATGTTGTCAGCTGTGTCACTCTTTCCTGGGTCACTGGCTCCAGAAACTGCTGTGCTTGAATTGTGTTGAGTCTAGTCATGTTTGTATAGCCCAGACAGCTGAACTTGCAGGAGCACACAGTTTGGCCAGCACTTCAGACTAGCTTGCCAAGATCTACTCACCTCAGCAAGCTGAGAGAATGCAATCTGTGGGATTGCTGCATTGGCAGTAACATACTGATAGCACTCAAGGGGATTCCACTCCCCTGCTGCGTGATGGGATAGGACTGAAGGCACAGCTGCATTCCACAAGGCAATGCTGGTTTCAGCATTCCCTAATTTCCCTTTACAGCTAAGAATCTGAAATAATTAACATCGTAACACAGCCCTGGCATAAGAGCCATACTTGACTCGCTACTGCGTCACATGCAGCTCAAAAGCTACAGGTTTTCTTCAGACTGTTGTAAATTGCTACATCTCTCAGTTAACAGATTTCATGAGATCCATCTACATCCCTTAAGGCACCAGTGTGTCCATGGAGTTAAGACAGCCTTGTGCCTCAGGCAAAACTAGATGAGGTCAAACTCTCAGCTTCTACAAGAACCATCTGTGTGAAACTTAGAGTGGAAACTTGCACAGAAGGTTTTAAAAACCTATTACATTTAGTTAGTAAAGGACAAAATACAAGACTGGCTTTGCATTCCTGTGTTGAGTGCCAGAAAAACTTCTTAATATTGGTGCAACAGAATCCATGCAAAGAGTGTGTTCTTCTTTTGTACTTCAGCATCCATAGCATCTTGTGGGGTGGGAGGCAAAGAGGAATACTGCTCTAAATACCCTCAGTCCTACGGGGAGGTCTCATCTCACTCTTAAATACCAGAAAAGAAGAAGTGTTAATTTACTGATGGCTTACAAAAGATCACTTCTACAGCTGCTGTTATCCTGGAAGGACTTGTTGATGCACATACAAGAGGCAGGCCAGACCAGGGGTAGTTGAAACAACTTTGAACTCTGTGCTTATTAGCATTCTGCGTTTGTTACCATGGATATTCCAATCAAAATGGCAACTGGCGGGATGTCTGCTAACACAGTAAACTTGGCACAAATATTGCAGTGTATTTTCAGATAGGAACGTTTCCAGAATTTGTGCAGGAAAAGAATCTAAAAACAAAGATCTCCCAGTTGGTGAATTGAAATACAAGCTAGTCCGGTGTCTGATCAACACTGCTTGTTTCTTTCAAGCGGAATAAGTAGTGCTTCAAACAATATCAACAAATAGTTGATAGAATGCAGTACATTTGCTCCAACAGTGAGGAAAATAAGTGGAAACAAATTTGTCCAGGTGCTTGTGAATGAAAAAAGAATTCCCTGATGTGAAGATCTTGAAATCTAGGTTATATAAGATCACTGTGGCTAGAAAAACTACATAATGGGAAAGGTGGGCTTTTCTTAGTACATGAATGTTAGTCCTGGCTCTCCAGCAGACTGGTGACCATCTGGTTTGCACAGCCACTGAGGGCTTCTCTTACGGAGGGGAGCCCGAGCCTGTGCTGATCTTGGGGAGAGAAGGAATGGAAGGGAAGATCTTCGCTGCCCTAAGACTGAAAGCAGTAAGGGTTTGCATGGTGCAGCAGAGAGAAGTCAGAGATGCAAAGGACTGTAATGTAGCCTCAGTGTCAAAGCCAAACTGATGATTTTAACAGCAGCTGTATGACGATGGCGAACCCAGCCAGCAATTGATTATAGTAGTCAAAGATTACATTTTTCTACAAAACAGATCTCGTGACATACTATAAAAAATTCAGCAGCACTTTGCACATATAAAATCCTCAAAGTATGCCATAAAATCTTCCAAGTATGCAACCTTTTTCATGGAAAGTATTTCTGAATCATAAAACTTGTGGAGCTATACCATAGTGACTCACATGTTTCTTCTGAAACCCTTATATTTAGCAACTCTACCATTGCTAGATTTAAACCTGTTTATATTTCTACTCTCAATCTGGGCTCAGAGCCTTCAATTTTTCCAGAATTCCAATTATAATAGTGTTCCTTTCACTCAAGAGGAAGTGAAAACAAGGTTTCCAGAAACAGTTCAATGCTGTCCATGGGCTGATGCTAGCTAAAGCCTGCATTTCTTGCCTGGAGCTGTTAACCTGCTACTGCCTTGAAATCATTTGTGGTGACTGGAAGTGCAGTGTATTTATAAGCTAGTCTCTGGTTTGTAATAAAAAGTGTCACCCAAGCCCTTCCATGCAAACCCAGTAATCTCTCTGGCTTTTTGTTACAACAGTAATGATCTAAAGAAACTCATTAGTAGTTAGTTTGAAAAAATAAATGACAGTTAAATATATCCAGCCCCCAGAGCAGCATGTTTCATTCATAAATAACACCCAAGTAATTGTCTAAGGTCATATTTACATAAATTAATGATCACATTTGGAATAGTGTGTAGTTTAAAGATCAGGAACAGACAAGAACAGAACCCTGGCCTATGTTGTTTGATTAGGAAATTAAAGAAGAAATAGACATGGTGGGTTTGATAGCATATAAATCAGGTTAGTCCAAGGTGGGGCAGTGGGAGCTCTGGAGTTTTGTGGGGTGTTTCTGCTGCTGTCCTTCACAACACTCTCACTGCTGCTTGCTTAGGAAGTAAAGCCATTCCCATCTTCTGCCATGAGTTTGACCATAGGAAGTCCAAAAATCTGTTTTTCAAGGTGCAGTGACAGCTTTTGGTCTGACATTATGTCTCCTTACAGCAGACGTACTATTGGAATGGTTCATTTGAACAAATTAGCATCAAGGTGAGTTTTGACAGTAGTTTGATAAGTAAGTAACCTGGGGTTTGTAACAATGTCTGGTTCCTAAGGTCTAGCTACTAATATTCCTGCCCAAATCCAGCCTGTTGATTTTTTTTTTTTAACTATCTGTCTGGCTGGTTTAAACAAGAAATGAGAGAGTGAGCTGGGCTCTGGAGCCAGCTTGTAGCCTGTTTTGTTATGTGATTTATGAAATCCCTGTCACTATGTCCAGTAAGTGTGTTTGTAGGAGTGGTCAGTATCCTTTCCTGGAACAGCTAACGCTGTTGGGAACAAACCAGCCAACTTCACAGTCCATAAGCTCTTCAGAAGGTGCTGGGGACGTCTAGTGCTGGCTTGCTGGGTCAGTGTGCCGATGCCTAGCTGGAGAACGTTGTTGCTTCACCACAGACATGAATGGAAGCTTAAGAGATGCTAATGAAGAAGAAGAAATACTATTCTATCATTTCATTAATGGGAGTGTTATATTTGGTTGTTTTCTTTCAACCTTGCCATTACTGGGGGTAACACAAGGGTATATTCACCTGCAATTATGTACCCATGTAAGGTGTAAGTAGTACTTCAGATGTATAAATTCAAGTGTCTGTCAGAATGTACCCCAATTTATTGGTGGCAGAACATCCATGGCTAAAAATATTTTTGAATTAAGACATCAGAAGCTATTTGCTGTGAGCTTGTGGCTCAAAAAAAGCAGGTTTTCTAGATTCCAGCACTAGAAAATCTGTGATAACATAACTTCATGAGGTAAATTCCCCTTGAAATGTGTTTTCTGAAAACCTACAACCTGCACAGTGTGGAATATAGTCTTGTACATGAAAGGAAATAGTACTTCATAAGCTTTAACGGTCTCTTAAGTGTGGGGAAGTCTTTGTTTGGTGCCAAGGAGATTTTGGCAACTCCAGTTTTATTTTGGTTCAGATACATGCTGTTAGTCTTAGTTTTCTCTCTCTTCTCAGAGAACTTTCATATGTTTGTGTTTTGTTTCAGTCAACTGTAAACTGAAATTAATGTTTTCAAAATTAATGAATCCATGTGATTTTGATGCCAGAATGGTTAGGTACTTTGATCTAACTTCTTGTTTAACATAAACCAGAGTTTCAGACAGAAAAGCATACAATTCTGATTTGAATATACCAGGCAGATCCTTTGCTTTTTTTGATAGTTTATTTCATAGGTTAATAACTTTGACGTTATAAAAATATAATTAAAACCCCCTCATTATTTCTAATTTGAATATATCTGACATCTGATTGTGGCAGCTCTTTCTGTGATAAACTGACATACCTTGCAATACTTTCTATTTCCCTCCTGTGAAGATTCTTAAGTGCTGCAATCAAGTGTTCCGGTCTTCTTTTTATAATCTGAAGAGACTTGAGTGAACTAAAATAATGAATTACAGTGTTTGGACTGTAATTTTTGTAATTTTGACTAAGCGTCAGAATAGGTTGCCCAGAGAGTTTGTGGAGTCTCCTTCCCTGGAGATATTCAGGAGCTGACTGGATGCAGCACTGAGTAACGTGCTTTAGGTGACCCCGCTTGAGCTGTGATGTTGGAGTAGATGACCCACAGTGGTTACATCCAACAACAACCATGCTGTGATTCTTAATAATGATTCCTACTTTTCTGTCTAAAATTCCACCTTATGGGTATTCCTTGGTGTAGCAAGTTCATATACTGGCAGGTTGAACAGTTAATGTGGGCATTTTTTATACCCACATTAAGTTATTGTACTCACCTTCTGAGCTGCACATCTGATGCTTCAAGAATGCCAAGTTTATATTCCTGAGGTGTTCCCGCACCTTCCTAAAGAAGAGCCTGGGAAGTCCTCTGGATTTCAGGCCCTCATTTAGGCGGCATTACTCCTTGCTTTGATCTTTCTACTCTTTTTAACATTCTCAGGATTGCCCTTGTGGGAGTTGCTCACTGTCCTGTGTATCCTGAACAGGGTATATACATGGAGAGGTATACCTCTCCTGGTTATGTTACTTCCAGCGTGTGCCTAATACAAGGTGATACAAGTGCTCTGTCAGAGCTAATTAGAGCAACAGCAGTTAGTAACTAATGCGCACAGTGATACACGGCATGTTAAATGTGTCTTTTCTGCACATATAACAGTGCAATTACTGGTTCACAACACAACCCCAGATGCAGGGTGTTTCTCTTAAAAGACTGCTTTTCTTTTGCAGGTTGTCAAAATAAAAAATAGCCCAAAGTTAAGCAGCCTCTGAAGAAGACTCAGTACCCATTTTAGGCAGCAGGAGGTTCATAACTGTGCCAGAGTAAAATAAAGTGCTTAAGACATCTTAAATCAGCCCTAGACAAATGCCAGCCAGCTTTCAAGAGGATTAATGTATAAACCAATAGGAGGTAAATGCCTTGAAATTCTGATAGAGAAGAATCAAGTATAAACACTCTGAGGTACACTTAAAGCTTTCCTTACCATTTAGTGATCAATTCAATTTTAAGTTGTAACTCCAATTTTTGGACTCAATGACCAAAGTAAAACATTCCTTTTCCTTCCAGGATTTATTAGAGCTTTATTCGTAATAATGTAATACTTTCTATACCATTTTAATCATTACAAACTCTTTCACAACAGAATCTCCTGAATTCTACCTGTCAATAAAAGGTTGTGCTCTACCACGGAAGTATGAGACAGCTATATGTTCCTATCTATAAGAGTTGTAGTAAATCTAACTTTTACTCTGCCATTGCAGTTCTGGTGTCCTCAACGAAAAAAGGACATGGAAATGTTGGAACAAGTCTAGAGGAGGCCATGGCCATGAGGATGATCAGGGGACTGGAGCACCTCCCATATGAAGATAGGCTGAGAAAGTTGGGGCTGTTCAGCCTGG
>JARCZZ010017142.1:8622-56831 GCA_030323915.1 Brotogeris chrysoptera
TAAATAAATAGGAAGGAAACAAACAGAACGTTCATATGACAAGGAAAAAAAATAGAAAAAAGCACACCTAATTATTAGAGACCCATCTATTTTTGTGACTTTTTATTAAATAAATAAATAAATAAATACAGGAAGTCACACCACATAAAAAATTAAAACCCCACAATTCTCTCTGTTGCTGTTTGCTAAAGAGTATTATATCTTCATGTAATATTACTCCCAAACTCCCACTTGAAAAAAGAGGTGTCTTCTTATTTGCCAAAACATTGCATTCACTTGCTTGATCTTTTATCTTCAGGCATTTATTTTTCTCTGTAGAAAACTTTCCTCTTACTCTTACCAATTTTATATCACAATATAAGCTCTTTTGAATGCTTCTCTGAGCTCCCTCAGCCTGTCTCCATAGTAGAGATGCTCCACCTCCCTGATCATATTCGTGGCCTGCTCTAGGCTCTAAACTCACTCCAGCAGTTCCATGTCCCTCTTGTGTTGTATGACTAAGATCTAGATGCAGGACTGCAGGGGATTCTCCCCAGAGCAGAGTAGAGGCAAACAATCATCTCCCTTGACCTGCTGCTCACACTCCTTTTGATGCAGTCCAACATACAGTTCGCTTTCTGGACTGCAAGCGCAGGATACCTGGTCATGTTGAGCTTCTCATCAATCAGCACACACATCTTTCTCCTCAAGGATGGCTTCTCTCCATTCTTCTCCCAGTCTGTATTTTTGCTTGGGGCTTTCCAGACCCAGGTGTAGGACCTTGCACTTGGCCTTGTTGAACATCATAAGGTTGTCATTGGCCATCTCTTGAGCCTGTCAAGATCACTCTGGATGGCATCCCTTCCCTCTAGTGTGTCAACAGCATGACACAGTTTAGTGTCATCAGCAAACTTGCCAAGAGTGCATCAATCAATCAAGCCAGCAACAATCAGTGTGTTGCTGACAAAGACATTCAGCAGCACTGGTCCCAGCACCAGCCCTGGGGAATGTCACTTGTCACTGATCTCTACTTGGACATTGAGCCACTGACCATAGCTCTTTGAGTGCAACCAGTCAATTCCCTACTCACCGAGTGATCCATCTCTCAAATCCATGTCTCTCCATTTCAGAGAAAAAGATGTTGTGCAGAACGGTGTCAAAGACTTTGTACAAGCCCAGGTAGATGATGTCTGTTGCTCTTCCCATACCCACCAATGCTGTAAGCTCATCATAGACTGCCACCAAATTTGTCAAGCTCTGTTTGCTTTCAGTGAAACCATGCTGTCTGTCACCAGTCACCTCTTTATTTTCCATGTGCCTTAGAATAGTTTCCAGGAGATCTGCTCCATGATCTTGCCGAGCACAGAGGTGAGACAGACTGGCCTGTAGTTCCTGGGTCTTTCTTTCACAGTCACTGCAGCAAAGACTGCCTTTGGGCTTCACGTTCCCCACCAGCCCATCCCTCTTGCTGAAAACATGGTCCAGCATAGCGCCTTTCCTCGTTGGTTCCTCTGGCATGAAAAGAAGGAAGTTATCAAAGTTATCATAAACACAGAACCAGCTGTGCTGTTCCTCCAAAAAATATCAGTGTGGCTGAAGTTCCCCATGAGGATAAGGACTTGTGAACACGAGGTTGCTCCTATCTGCCTTTTATAAAGGGCTTCATCCATTAAGTCCTCCTGATCTGATGGCCTGTAGCAGACCCCCACTGTAATGTCATTCATCCCTGCCCTCCCTTTAATCCTGACCCAAAAGATCTCAGTTGACTCCTCATCCATTCCCAGGCATTTATACACCCCAGCTGGTCATTGACACAGAGGGAGACACCTTCTTCCTTGTCTTCCCTGACTGTCCTTCGTGAAGAGCCTTCATCCTTCCATCACAGCACTCCAGTCATAGAAGCCATGCCACCATGTCTTTGTGATTACAGTACAATCACAGTCACTCCTGTGTGTGCACACCTCTAATTCCTCTACTGTTTATTCCCCATGCTACATGTGTTTCAACGGAGGTCTTTAAGTTTGCCCACCCTGACGAAGCTGACTTGCTGGCTGGAGTGTCAGGAGACACTCCAGGGGTAGTGTGTTGCTCTCCATGTGCTCCCCTGCTGACCTGTGGTCTGTCTCTTAAGGCTCTGGACCCCAACAAGACTGGTAAGAGTGGATGCATTGAGGTTCTCCTCCCCTCTCAACTTTAGGTTAAAGCCCTCTTCATCAGCTTTGCCAGTCTGTGACCAAATATGAAGATCCCCTTCTCTGGCACATGGACCTTATCAGTCCCCCGCAAAACAGGTTTCTCAAAGAAAGTCCCATGGTCCAAGTAGCCAAACCCCTGGCTGTGACACCAGCTCTGCAACCACATTTTGATTTGTCAGATTCAACTGGCCCTCAACTGTATGTGTAAAATATGGGAAATGCATATTCTATGTTCTCCCCACATTACTAGTTTAACCCATGAAAAGTAAAGGCAATGAGAAGTGTCCGCCTGCAGTGGTGATACCTAGCTTGCACCTGTCTGAAAAGAGTTAAAAAAAAATTCCAGACCTAGCACCAAAAGGAAAAGAGCAACAAATCAGAGTCACAGTGAGCACAAAGGCATTTTTCGAAATCAATACCATAGTCAAAATTGGACAAGGATGTTCCAACGGGTCCCAGCTTCTTGAAAGCATCTATTCTGGTTTTTAGAGTAATTTGAGATCATAAATTGGTCATAGCCTTCATTATTTTTATTCAAACAGCTTACTTTACTGTGGTATCAAGAAACATAAATATTGTACACAATTTTGTGCCTCAATTTCAGTTGCTATGATCTTTTCCAGGAAGGTAAATGGCTTGTGCTTAGTGGGACCTGGCTAAATCAGTGTTCAACACTGTATCAGATGCTGGTTATGTGGTTCCTTAAAGACATTGCAGACTATGACATCAGAAGGATGCCCTGAGTGACTGAATAGTTTTTTCTATTATTGAGGTTTTGATATTCTAGCAATCAAGGTACACGCATAGCCCTTTTTACAGTGCAGAAGTTTCTCAATTTTTTTAACAAACTGTGTTCACAAAATTCATTTATGAACTAAGGAAGGATCTGCTTTATAGATTAAAAGGCATGGTTCAGAATAACTCTGGCTGTTTATCCAAGGTGATTCAGGTGATCTGAATATGCTCCTATCACTAAATGCTCCTGTTCTGAACCCCTTTTCAGAGTCCTACTAGTGGGGGATATTCAAAGTGTTGCCTAAGAATCACAGAGCCACATGATATTAAATTTTTTACAAGTGATTCTTGCATTTTCTTGGGAAATATACCCTTCTATCTGGGCTCGATATAGAACAAATTATGTAGGTACAATGGAAACACGGCAATCCCATTTCCAGGAGAATTTTTTATCTGCACTACACTATAAAGCTTTTGCCTAACTTCAAAGTTCAGATGTTACTTTGTAAAGGCAGAATTAATTTTCTTGATTGCTAATCCATCACCACTAAGTATGATGCATATGGTATCAAACATAGGTATTTCTGTTATCATTAATTGTGGCACATTGTCACAACTGATAAGGAAATTCAATATGAGAACAAGAAAACAGTAGCTGGATTTGGCAGTTTACCCTTGTTTTTCTAGTCACCATGGCAGGTGCCAACTGAAACCCTTAACTCAGAAGGGTGACTGTGTGAATAAATGAGGAAAAGAAACTCAGGACTTGGAGGGCATCAATCATTCAGCTGTATTGTCTCACACTAGGTTTGCAGTGCTGTTGTTCAGTGAAAAATAAAGATGGATAGGTCTGAAGAGGAGGGAAGCAGGAAAAGTTCTGTAAAATTTACTAATGCTCAAGAGCAAAGGCATAACTTTTGGCCCTGAGGATTTTGCTAGAGTAAGGGAGAGGCAGTGACACTGAGGATGAGAGAAGGAAATTAACATGTGCTTGATAAAAGAGAAATCAAATAAGGAACTGTAGTTTAAATGGCAGATAAAGTACAGCTGAAGAGATAAGTATCATATGAGAGACAAGAAAGGAAATTAACAAAACCTAAGTTAGTAACGTAGAAAATATCTGGGCCCAGCCCAACATCAGGTAAAAATACTCAGGTCAGTAGAGAAAGAATGAGTTGTTTTCTTTTTTGAGAAAGAAAATCATAATGTAAAGTGCTAGGGAGGGCTTCAGGAAAAAATTACTTTCCTGTTTCAGTTTGCTTTGTGGGGAGAGAATAGAATCACTGAAATAGCTGTGAATTACAGATTAAATCATTTTATTATTAAATAAAAAAGTCAATGGAGATAGATACTTTGGAGATTTTATAGATGTTCCCTAGAGTATACCCACAATATGACAAGCTTATATAAGCAGAGAGATAAGCAGGTGAATCCTATACTTTAAAACTAGTAGAAGCTATTATGATTATCTTTGCCAACCTCCAGTGTAATGCAGGCCTAAAACAGCACAAACATTTCTGCATTAGATGAAAAACTAGTGTTCAAATTTTCTGGAAAATGTAACAGTCATATTGCACCATTAATTCATCTAGGCATCTCAAAATGTTGTTGAAATCTTCTCCAGCCACTGGTTTAACCTTAGGACTGGGAGAAAAAAGGGTGATTGGAAAACACCTTAACCCTGCTTATTAATTGCTACTCTGTGATTGAATGTGGCATCATTCAGTAAGATAACGTAGTTTTTTAACAGTATTTCATTGTTATTAACTTTACTAAGGCAACTTAAGAGAAAGCAATCTCAAGAAACAGACTTTGGATTAAGTTACTTTCTTCTCTCCTGAGTTTGCTAGACGACAGACCTCCAAAGGATGTATATCAATTCAGAACTGAGACAAGGGATTGACCTGACTGTCCAAACTTACTATCAATGTAGCCATTTTCCCCTGTTTAGCCTTTATTTGTATATTTTTTTTTCCAAATGTAAGCTTCTTATTAAATCAATTCCTGACTTTTCAGGAAAAAAACAGAAATAGACTTCAGCAAAATAATTGCTCCCTCTCCGTACTGAACTCTGTTCTTCAGTCCTGCTTTTCTCAGCTCTATATATTGAAGGGGTAAATTACAGGTCTCTGCACTGGTGTCTTCCAGAGTGCATTTCCCACTCACCTCATAGGACCTCTGTTTCTTCTTTCTTTGTTGGTTAATGTTAAACTATTTTGCTATGGCAAATCATTCATACTTATCCTTCTGTAACTGTATGAATCTTCAGCTGCTTCATCTGTCTTTATTTAAGTGAGCTAAAAATAGCTGTTTGGGGATCAGGAAGTAAAATAGATGCTGCAACAGTGTTGTAATAATAATGATAATGATAGAACAACCATCACAATAACAATAAACATGGGTAATATTGTGTCCTGGGTTCAGCAGTAACAGTCATTTTTTTCATCCTCGCTAGTAGCTGGTGCAGTGCTGTGGTTTTGACTTTCAGCCTGGGAACAGTACTGATAGCACCAACATTTTTAGTTGCTGCTCACTAATGTTTAGTCTAACCAAGGACTTTCTGAGTTTCATGCTGTGCCAGGGAGGAGGGGAAGCCAGGAAGAAACAGAAACAGGGCATCTGACCCAAACTAACCAAAGAGGTATTCCAAACTGCAGCACGTCATGCCCAGTCTATAAACTAGGGGCAGCTATCTGGAAGAATGAGATCACTGCTCGGTTGGGCTGGGTATTTGTCGGTGTGTGGTGAGTGGTTGTATTCCCTTCCCTTGTTATTTCCCTGGTCATTATTATTCTTGATAGTAGCAGTAGTGGTTTGTGTTACACCTAAGTTACTAGACTGTTCTTATCTCAACCTGTGGGAGTTGCATTCTTTCAATTCTCTTCCCCATCCTTCTGGGAGCTGGGGGGGAGGAAGGGGGGTGGGAGTGAGCGAATGGCTGCATGGTTCTGAGTTATCAGCTAGGTATAAACCACAATATATTTATAAGGGATTATTATTATTTTCATTATGTAAACTACATTATAAATACATACTAAATTATATTTTTAAGCAGATAATGCATTATGTGATGCACTGCATACTTTTAATGTCATATGGTTTTGATTCTAGCATTTTTAATATACACATTTAAAAATATATATATGCCTGCATATATACACAAATGCACATATTAATGTATGCACATACTAATGTATACACATACAAATACACATCTAGGCAGCTAGGTCTACTCTGCAGAAACAAAATGACACATTTAAATAGTACAGATTAATTGAGTCACCTCTTAAAATCCAGCATTTTTTTCTGGATCTCTCATATGCATTCAGAAGCAAATGAATATATTTAGATCCTTTCATAAAATCAGTGATGTACTCAATAATGCGTGCATATTCTGTTCCTTGTGACACACTGCTCCACGGAGAAATTTATCACTGAAGGTACCAGTG
Organism: Brotogeris chrysoptera; assembly: GCA_030323915.1. NCBI lineage: Eukaryota > Metazoa > Chordata > Aves > Psittaciformes > Psittacidae > Brotogeris > Brotogeris chrysoptera. Next base: position 14,981 of record JARCZZ010017142.1, read on the forward strand.
CAGTGCAGTGCATGCTTCAACTGATTTAAAACAGGAATCATTTGCAAAGTCTAGTATTAAGAACAATGCTGAAACTTAGGAAATACCAAAAAAAATGCGTTTTCTTTAGAACAATGGCTTGCCTAAATTTAGGGCTGAGAAATTACCACAAAGAAGAAGATGGAGCCAGAAAAGATTACTGTGCAGCCATGTGCAGCCAAATTAACATTCCTATATGTAGCAAGATGTAAGAGTACTTTCACAGGCATGTAAATGGAGAGAGCAGTGTATTTAATCTGAATAAATTACTAAGTATGCAAAGGACTCAGAAAAATAATAAACTCAGAGCAACACAGGGAGGACACTTCTGGGGTGAAATCACCAACCGCAAATTGAAGGCCTGGTTCTTTTTGAAATAGCTGTGAGCCTTTTCATTGACTTCTGCAGGTTTGGATCAAGCTAACAGCAAGGAAGCATAATTTAGCCAGCTAAACGTGCAGAAGAAATTCAGAGGAAAGGATCACACTGGGCCTTACTAGCACATGGCCATTGGCTCTGGAGGTGACCCCCTCTGACTCTCGCAAAAAGATGGATAGGAACAATCACAGGAGGCCAAGGCTACAATTTTTTAATGACCCTGTAAAGCAACCCTTCCACCGTCCTAATGTGTCATGTGCACACAGCAGTTAAAAGAATGCAAATACACACCAAAACAAGCTTTTGTGTAAATTCAATATTATTACAGTACAGAAAAAGAGATAATATGGAGGAAAGTAACATTTTTAATACATACTAATTAAAATGGGAGATTACCAAACATGAATTCATTTACCACTTCATTTACCATGTAACATTATAGATCTGGTAACCCTTATATTCAATAATAAGATCCGTGACTAATTCCTAAAATAAACTCTAAACCCAAAGCAATTTTTTGCTGAAATCTAGCATATGCCAGAGAAGCAGGTTAATGCAAACAGTTTCCAAATGATTCTAGAACATATTAAATCTTGTGGTCCTGATCCACAGCTGGTGTAAATTAGGATATTTCTTGTGACTTCAAATGAATTAATACCACTAGGCATTTGGTTCTGTATACGATTTTCCTCTTAATTCTATTCTTGGTTTGTTTGCTTGTTTGTTTTTTTTTTTTGTTGGGATTTTTCTTGGTGTTTTTTTTATTTTTTTTTTCCAGGCAGAACACTGCTTCAAAACAAACATATTTAAATCCCTTAGAAAATCTATTAAATGGCTGAATATTAAGGTATTAAAAAAAAAAAAAGGACTTTATTGTCTTTTCTTACGTGTTATACGCATGGAAGAGCAAGGACCTGCGCTAGATTCTTCCCAACTTCATGAGAGACCATGCTAGATTATTATCAAAGGTATGAGTGGATGAAGAGAGATTTTATAATTATTATTCTTCTTCTGAGTGAATTTGTCCCTTCTTTGTTGCACAAAGACTAAACCTCTTGTAAACAATAAATGCTTTTCCCCTTACTGCAACTGAAGAGCAAGGGGGAATATTTTGCTTCTACTTATCCTGTTTTCTCACTTCTCTCACCTTTTCTGTGCTTAGAAGTCTCTTCCTTTCCCTTTATGGTACCCATCAGAAACTGTCCCACTTCACCAGCGACACATCATTTGAATTGCAAATAAATTCCAAGTTTGTTTGGCATAGGACAGAAACCACAAAGAAATTTATAAAATAAGGCAAAATAGTAAACAAATGTGACAAGCTAAACAGAAAATGAGAAAAACAGGAGAAAAGCTAGCATGGTCTTGCATTAATATTACTCACAACAGAGTTGAGAAAATATCTGATCTCCTCCTTTTTATGTTTTGTCCTGTTTTTAGTTTCTTTTTCCCATTAGACCTGAAAGCTGCTCAGCACACTTGTCAACTTAGGTTGTGTCCAGGGTTTGTATGCTTTCTAGACTTTGTTTGTCCAGAAAAACAACAGGTTTTTAGAAAACACATATCAACATGGCTGAGAGTTACTGGTAACAAAAAAGCTTTTCAGTGTCCTCCCAGAATAGCTTCTAAGTTACCCGGAGCTCCCTTAACATCCAAAGGCCAAATAGGTCTACTATCACGCTCTGAGAAGAAGGAGAGCACTGGAAATATAAAATTGTCACTGCATTTTTGCCTTCTTTATTTGAGCAAAATGTTCCTTGACCATTATAGATTTCAACTCATCCCCTCTGGAGTTAAATGTGGGGATATGCTAGTGATTTCCAATTTTTGAAGATTTTTTTTCACCATTTTGCCTACATTATGATTGTATAGTTAATACTGCTGGCAGTAACATTTACATATATATTTAATTCTTCTACATTCTTCAATTAATAAAAATATTCTATGATCTTCCACTGTAATGTATTAGTCTCATGTTAGCATTGCCTACATCAGTAATGCAAGTGCCTGCTTTTAATTGTATCAATAATAGCAACAGCAGTTTAGCACATTTAAAAAAGGGAAGACAGAAAAGCAAAATCTTATGATTTTGGCTGATTAACTCATTATCTTTTCAGTCATCACCTTTTTGCACAAAGATGGAAAGGGACAAAGAATGAAATTCAGACCAAATCACTTTTATAGAAACTAAACAAAACATTTTATAGACAAATTGGTAATCAAATAGTCTACTTGCAGGTTCTCCAAGTATTTATTTGGGGAATTTTTGGTCTCTTGAACATGTTTCTTCCATAAATTGCTAGAGTCCCAGTAGAAGAAGACTTCCATTCCATAAACAAATTCACCTGGCAGCAATATTCTGCATGAAAACAAAAATAATTGTCTAAAAATATTAACATCTCAAAGGGCATTTTGAATAAGTATATCATTCCATGCAGCACTTATACACGCCTTTTACAATGACCAAGGTTTATAACGGCAGCATTACTATTATAAAATCATTATTTTTCTTAACAACTTTCACACATTCACATTCTGTTACAAATATTTCTCTTGCTGAATGCTCCTAATTGCATCAGCTTTTGTCTGCAGATTAATCTTATGGGTTAATATATCTCATTTCTGGAGTCCAATACAAATTGGAGTCCTATTTTGTAAAAAATTCTGTGTGAATTTTCACATGAATTTATTTCTCTGATATTCACTTTTCTATGAACATTCATAACATTGAGGTTTCCTGACAGGAATGTGTTTATAAAAACACTTATTACTACTAATAGTAGTTGTTTTAAAGATGTAAATATTTTCAGTGAGATGTGCTTGCTTTCTTACCCAGTATTAATATTGTGAAATTTCTCTGACTAATTGCAAATAAGTATCCTGTTTAAACACCAGGAAAAAGACAAAAAAAATAAAATCACAGTCTCTCCACAGACTTAATGATAAATATATGGAAGAAAAGTCTGTCAAATCATTTCAAATATAGCAAATAAATCTGAGAAGTCTGTGATCTGCTGGGAAGTAGAAGGAAGCTAATTTGTCAAATAAATGGTTTGTTGTGAATTGTTCTGTTATCTCTGCTCAAGGAGAATAAGACTTGAAACTCTTTAGAAACCACAAGGACTAGCTCATCACCTTCCAGAATCAAGTCTCATTGTGGGGAAATATCCACTTCTTTCACATGCAGAGTGATTTTAATGAGAGGTGACACAACATCAAGGCCAAAGGAAATCTGGTTTATGTTTACATTTTACCATGGGTCTGCTTCATGAAGTTGGGCAAGTCACTTATCCTCTCTGGACAGCAGTTCCTCCATCTGAAAACTGGGTATGATACTATATTTTTAAAGATCTTTTGGACCCAGCGTGAAGAATTGCCAAATGTTATTAACATTATTGTATTTCATTGTGACATCTATTACTGAGTATGTATTTCACAATGACAGCTATCACAGTATGTATATTTCTATAATGACAACTATCATAGCACATATATTTCTGGGATGACAACTACCGTATTAGAGTGTGTGTATTTTTAGAATTAAATCTATAACAGCATACTTTGTTCTACAACTATAGTGCTAATTGTCATATACTTTTCACAAATACACAGTGTGCTATTATGTGTCATCAAATTGTACCTTGTTTCATTTTTGATGTATATATGTATACATAAAATGTTATATATATTCTTTGTTGTTTGACATCCACCAAATTGTCCTATCCTAACACAGCAATCTCTAGTAAGTGTGTAGAAATGCATGTAATGTGAAAGACTTTTAACGGCAAACAATTCAAAATGGCAGTATCAATGAAGCCCTTCACAGCATATATTACGCAGATAAACATTGCAATCTGCTCTTTACACTGATACCTGATAAGTAAGTGAAATGCCTTATATCAGTCAAAAGCTAAGAATGTTTTTTTCGTCCTCGTTTTCTTGCCAGAATTTATATATATTTCTAAATTTATTATGTAGTCAGAGGAAGAAATCAGCTTTTTGTAAAATAAAAAAGAAATTGTCCTCTCCTAGCTGTGCAGTTCATTTTGGAATTAATCCAGATGACTGCTGGATTGCAGAATGCCTGCCTATTTTTTAAATTAAAAATTACTTATAAACTTTAATGAACTTGGAGCTCTTTTTAAATAAATAAAAGTGTGAAAGTTTGCCTACTTAATCTTCTTAGAATTATAAGATACATATTTCAGCATCAGGTGGTAAGTTAATTCACTTGATATAAGAACAAAGACTAAGTCATCTCAAAAGAGAATGCCCCTATGTCATGGAAAACCTCTGAGCTGGAGCTCATTTCAGAACCTTGTTTGCAGCTTGTACAAATATCTACAGTGTCCAAATCCAGGTGGCAAAACTTCCCAATTTAGCTAGAAATATTTAGTGAAATGTGACTGAAGTTTCAAGTTTCTCAGGTCCCTGAAATGAGATTAATGAAGCAGGAAAATTAAAAAAATATAGTTAAATACAGAGCTTGTTCTATTTTGTATTGAAAATCTTGAATTGTCTAAAAGCATGAAAAAATATTTATTATTTTAAACCTAATTTCATTCATTTACATCTAAAACAATGATTCTTTGGCCTTTAAGTTCTGTAGAACAAACTAGTTTAATGTCAAGGACTTTCAAAAGGGGATTTCTTCCAGCCACTCGAGCTAAAGATCATATATCCTCCTTAGGTCTGAAATCTCCTTGCAAACTATGGTATTAATTTCCAGCCACTCACTAGTTGCTCTTTCCCATCACCTCCATTGTCTAAGAATCCTCCAATGCAATTTGAGCTCATTTCCAAGCAATTGCTGCGGCAAGATGCGTGCGTGACAGTCAGTCTCCTGAAAAGTCTGCATGCAGCTATGATTACCTCTTTGTGAACCAACAAAACAGCTTGTTAGCTTTGTTGAGAAGCTTGGTTCACATCTTTGACAACAGTGTGGGACTCCGCTATCTGGTCACACTTCTGTCTGCTGATACGCTGCAGGTTGCATGGCAGCATACTTGAGGTGATACAAGCAATATACTTGTGTGTATATGGTTGATCCACCAGTGTTCTCAATGATATGCTCCCAATGACGCCTCTTAAATATTGAAACCAATATAATTAACCAAATGACAGCCTTCCACTCATGGATATTAAAAAAAAAAAAAAAAAAAAAACGGGCTGAAAAGTTAAGAAAAGTATTACCCTCTGTTGTACCCATAAGAAAATAACATGTTTTACCCAAGGCACAGACTTGTACTTATTAGTATTAGTTCCAGAACCATTGCTAAGTCAAGTATTTTGAGATGCTAGTGCATGAATAATAATGCCAGAGAAGTACAATAATTAATAGAACATGAGGATATTCCCTAAAGAGCATGAGCAGCATTGAAAGAGGTATGCATGTTTCTCCTTTGAAATTTGTCTGCTACGGCCTCTTGAACTTTGATTTTGAAAGGTGGGGAAGAGGTAAAATGAATTACACTTCATTAGCAATGTCGAGGAAGATGGAGCCCTCTCTTCTCTGAAGAAACAGCCTTTAATTGCTAAATTCCCAGAATTCCCCAGCGCACAGCAAGCTGTTTCAGTCTCATGCTCTGGCTGAGGGTAGGTGATGGTTTTCATTATCCATTCTTTCTCTTGACCCTGATGTCATGGTTGTTATTGTTATTTATTAATTTAAAGTGCCTCTTTCTCCTCTGGATTGCAGCTGTTTCATGCAAAACTCATATCCACTAAGCAAATATTAGCATAATGACAGCAAAACAAACTTTTCAAGAATGTTTTGTATCAATTTATCACTGATGGACTGACATCCCTGGAGGCTCAGGTCTGCTTAGTCTGCTAGCAATTACAATAGAAACAAGCTCCCATTGCACACACCTTTTACCATTCTGACTCTAACCTTGACCTGGAAAGGACATTTTCTAGGGGTGAGAGGATGACTTAACTTTATCATTACTTTTCTTACCTTTTTAGACAGATGGAGGAAAATCATTCAGTTAGTGATGATCTTAGTAAGCAACAGTGTATTAGCTAAAATGAAGACTAATTCAGGATATCAGGAGAAAACAGCACATGAATTTCATGCTTTTCTTCACCCACTGGGACACACAGTTTAAAGATACTCAATCTCTTAACAGATTTAAAGGTGTTTTTTTCCTCTCCCCTCCCCCTCTCCTTCCCCCTCCCCCCCCATGTTTATTTTCCCAGCCCACCTTAAGGGTACAAAGGTGAAATGGGAATTCCTAAGGGCTTTAGTTTGTGTTTGTTTGTTATTGTTTTGTGTCGGTTTTTTGGTTTTGTGTTGGTTTTGGGGTTGTTTCTTATTTCAAAAGAACTTAACAGTTTTACATAGGCCCCGTGTTGAGGTGATTTCCACTTTTGGTGGTGCACTGGTTGCGTGTGTGTTCCCTGCTCCCTTTTACTCTGCCCATGGTGCTTCTTTGAAGCAACCCTGAGAAAGCCTCCATGCAAAACTGACATAAATTTAAACCACTGAAAGGCAGCTCTAATAAAAGCCCATAAAAGCTTTTGGAAGTAGGAAGAAATGGCAAGAAGAAGCATGATGATTCTTGGTCTGTTTTGTGAGTTTTATGTTCTCAGATGCACGTCTTAACTCCCAATGTGCACAACTGTCTTTCTGCAGCTCTGTCAAAGAGGCATCTTATGATAAACACTGAAGTCCTAGAGTAGCCACCACAGGTTCCAAATTCTCTCACAGTATGAAGCAGCACTGATGCTGACATTTATTCTCAAACTTATTCATAATCTACTCTGGAGTCATGGTGCAATAGTAAGAAAGATCTGAAGGATCCTCTTTCAGATTGCTCAGTGGAGGATTTACTCTGTCTTACCTCAGACTTTAAAAACTATAAGTGATCTCTTTAAAGAGAATGGTTGGTCTCCGGTTTCTGCTACTGTGACTGAGGTTGCATGTTCAGGGCAAGTTCACTAAACCATCTGAGATGTTGCATGGATACCTGGGTACTTAGTTATCTCTGACCTCTGCTGTACATTCAATCCACTTTAAGTTGAGCTCTATTACATTCACATAACATAACAAACATAGAGAAATTCTCATCTGTGAATCTCAGAGTGGCTTCCATGACAAAGCCATGTCTAGCTCTCCAATTATCTGATTGCATATATCCATTTAAGTGCAGGACAATGGTAAGACTGCTATTGTAAGCTGTTTCAACTACTCTGAAATTATTCCATTGACTTGGTTTCAGCAGTAGCAGTCATTTTTTCTCCTTCATAGTATCTGGTGCACTGCTGTGGTTTTGACTTTGGGCCTGGGAACAGCGCTGATAACATCCACATTTTTAGTTACTGCTCAAATGCTTAGTCTGACCAAGGACTTTCTGAGTCTCATTCTCTGCCAGAGAGGAGGGGAAGGTGGGAGGAAGCAGAGACAGGACACCTGACCCAAACCAACCAAAGAGGTATTCCATACCACAGCGTATCATGCCCACTATATAAACCGGGGGTAGTTACCCAGAAGGGTGAGATCACTGCTCGGTTGGGCTGGGTATCAGTCGCTGGGTGGTGAGAGGTTGTATTCTCTTCCCTTGTGGTTTCCCTTATTATTATTATTCTTGGTGGTAGCAGTAGTGGTTTGTGTTATACCTTAGTTACTGGACTGTTCTTATCTCAACCTGACAGAGTTACACTCTTTCGATTCTCCTCCCCATCCCTCCAGTGGGAGGAGGAAGAACTGGGCAGGGGGGAGCTAAAAAACTGTGCAGCTGAGTTATGGCTGGGCTTAAACTACGACAACTATTCAGTTCCAAGATAGTTAAGTGTCATGGTTTAAGCCCAGCTGGTAACTCAGAACTATGCAGCCATTCTCTCACTCCCATCCTCTTCCTCACCCCTAGCTTCTAGAAGGATGAGGAAGAGAATCGAAATAATGCAACTCCCACAGGTTGAGATAAGAACAATCCAGTAACTAAGGTATAACACAAACCACTACTGCTACCACCGAGAATAATATTAATAAGGGAAACCACAAGGGAAGAGAATGCAACCGCTCACCACCCAGCGACTGATACCCAGCCCAACCGAGCAGTGATCTCACCCTTCTGGGTAACTGCCCCCGGTTTATATAGTGGGCATGATACGCTGTGGTATGGAATACCTCTTTGGTTGGTTTGGGTCAGGTGTCCTGTCTCTGCTTCCTCCCACCTTCCCCTCCTCCCTGACAGAGAATGAGACGCAAAAGTCTTTGGTCAGAATAAACATTACTGAGCAGCAACTAAAAACGTGGGTGTTATCAGCGTTGTTCCCAGGCCCAAAGTCAAAACCACAGCAGTGCACCAGCTACTAAGAAGGAGAAAAAATGACTGCTACTGCTGAACCCATGACATTAAGAAGAAAATGTTACTTTTTTTATGTCAATGTTTTGCAATATGTATTTGATTAAAAAACACATACCTAAACCCCAAACATATCTTTCTCTTTTCATATGTTTTCTACAGCTTGATATGGTACTGAAAAGTGTTGAACACAAAGCTGTATGCTTAAATAAAACAAAATTCCCATGTAGGAAGTAGAAAACATTGGCATTTGGATTTGAATGTGCCCAGGCTTCTCCAGCAGCTTGGCAACCAGAAATGTTATGCTGCCTAGAGAATCAGAGACCATGGAAAATAATTGTAAAGATAAGAATTTGGTGCAAAGAAGGGTTATGTGGAAGCAAGAGTGAAGAAATTTGCATTAAGAGACAAGCTGTGCATTAGTTGTATAATACAATACATAATGACAAAAATTACCATAGCAAACAAATGGACACTTAAGAAGCTGCACATAAGGGAGCATGCATAAAAGAAAAGCTGAGATTCCAGGCACTGTTTTCTTTGTCATATTCCTGTTTGTGAAGGTTGCTTTGTTTTGTGTTTGTTGTTTTTATTACTCAAAGAAAAAAATAAACAACAACAAAACAGAGCAAAAGAAAACAAAGCCTTCACATTTGCTTCATTTGCTTTTTGTCTGTTTTTTTTTTTTTTTTTTTTTTTATGGTTTTTGTTTTTTTATTTTTACAATCTAAATTTCAGGCACTTTTTTTATTATTATTTATTTATTTTTTAATCCAGATGTTTACCTCAGATTTCTCTATTACATGGTAAATTATTAATTTCTTTAATACGTACTGGAAGTAATGTGGTATTGTTGAAATGAATATATGTTAGTGCAAGCAGCCCTAGATCCTTACATTTCTAGGGAAAAGAAATCCCAATACTTTAAGGGAGACATTCCACAGCCTGGAAGGACTTTGAAATTGTCTCAGATCCTAAGACACAAAATACATATAGTTATGACAAATCTTTCTGGCAGAATTAAAAGAAAGTTTTAGGAATTGGTGGAATCTGCCTTTTATCACTGAAACAAAGCATAAATAGGAATAAATATCAGAATCCTGAAATAGTTTCAGCTGGAAGGGACCTTAAAGATCATCTAATTGAACCCCCCTGCCATGTCATTCATGGTAGGATTTGAGGTATAGGAACATATCTTTTTTTTTTTTTTTTAATTAAAGTAGTAATATGTTTGTATATTGAGTTTATTAAGAGTCAGCTTTTATTTAGCTTTAAACATGTACAATGATGCTTGCACCTTAAGTAGTCTTCCTTTACAGCCAGTGAAGAGAATTATGTTACAGCCAGTGAAGAGAATTATGTGCTTCACAGCATGTTCTAGATCCTTGCTTTAAAATGAGAGGAATCATGCCTTGAACGTGATTGCTTCTCTCCATTTACTATGGAGTGAGTATGTAGTGACTAGCTCAGATGAAAATGTCTGCTCTGTGTGTATCTATTTAAAGTCCAATGAATCACACCTGAAACTGATTCACAGGATAAAGTCCTTTGAATTCTTTGTGCTAAAAAAAAAATACAAAAATCTGCTTTACTTCCAGTTTAGCTGCCTAAGCTGTGCAAGAGAGATTAGTATCCTCCTTATTCAGTAGCCTCATGTCCTTCCTCTCCTAAGAAAAGAATGAAAAAAGGGTGAATGAAATCTGGCAAATGGGCAGGTTGTCTAATTTTCAATGAAATATGCTATGACACCCCGTGCTAGCCCAGGTTAACATGCCCTGTAAATTCATAGCATTATAAGATGTGAAACCTAAACATTCTTGAAAGTTAGATTGGGACTTCTGCTAATATTTGTTTGAGTGAGATTCTGGAAAAGCAGTACTAAAATATGTGTTTATAAAATATGCTAAAAATCATATATCATATATAATATATATAATAGAATCGTATATTTTTTATACAATTTTATAATTTGTGTCACAAATATTCGCTTTCATTAAACCCAAATTGTCTAACAGGGAAGAGAATGTGATCTCTTAGATGAGATTTATTTTGAAGAAGGAAGATCATCTGGAATCTAGAAAAAAAAAAAAAAAACAAAACCAGAGACATACCATCTACCTAACATAACATGATACGTAACACACAAGAGAAAACAAACAAAACCTGCTAGTGCATTGTATCAAATGTAACTTTTTATAGTTAATGGTCTTATTATTCTTCCTTTTTTTTTTAAGAGATCTGTGAAAAAAGGAATTTTTCTACAGCTAGAAAATGAGCAAAACCTCATCCACATGATCAATACCTCATACATGAATTTCATGAAGCAAACAGGTTGATACTTCTCAAATTTGACTTGTCTGTTCTCTGTAGCAGTTTAGCTAATTGTTTATTCTAGTTCCTAAGAAAAAAGTTTGATAAAATTTTGTAATATAAATGCAAATAAACTGACATTGAGAATTCCATGATTAAATAGTACAGAATAGTCGAAATAGAACATGAAGTCATATTTATTTTAAACAATTGTCTTTAACTCCAGTAAAACTATCTTATCTTAAGGACATGAAACAAATCCAAATTGTAATTCCAATAACCTTGATATCCCAACTCACAATGAGAAAAAAACACAACCAAACCCATATGAGAAAAAAACAAACCATGTGGAAGAAATTTCCTTTAAGCTCCCTAGGGCCATAAAGAAAATTAACTACTGTGGATAAGCAGAGGATGGCTACTTTTTAAGAAGTATGAACTAGTAGACAATTCTGTTAGATGATCAGGCAAATTAGAAAAGGCAACATTTGATAGTGGGTTTTACTTGTATTTAAAGAGTGCAAGGTCACAGCTAGGATCTATGGGTTTAAGATGAAGGATTTCAAATTCACAGAAAGTGTTTCTGCTAAGAAATTGAAAAGGAGGAACATAATGTTATCAAAAGAGAATCTGAAGCCTTTTTTGGACCCAAAAGGCAAAGTCCCTAAATATCTATTGTGTATCACACTAATGAGGATTTATGACTTTGGATTAATTATCTTTATTCTATCAGAAGGAAAGAAATAAATGGAACCAAAACCAAGTCTGTGCAAGAAAGAGTGAGCAAGAGACATTATTAAAACGTCATGTAATGAAAATCTATGCAAAAGCTGAATAGTGTTACAAGTGAAATTATTAAGTTCTCTTCCAGACTAAAGCATCATTCTCCTTCTTTCAAGCTGAAATCTCAAATAGGCGGGACACAGGTATCAGAGTTTTTTCCTTCTTTCCAAAACAAAAGAAGCTGGAGACTTGAGAGGTCATTTAAAAATGAACAGTCCTGTAAAAGCTGGATAACATGTTAGTCTGGGATGCTTTCTGGGGAAGTTGCCCCCTCACTGATAATGGTGATGAGGATTTCCAGCTTCCAGAATTTTCAAGGCTCAAAATTACTGGCTTTCATCTCTCACAAAATTATTCATTACCCTTTTGCCTACTGTCAGCTTTCTCCAACGAACCATCCAACAACATGTGGCTATCCATATGTCTTTCTGCCCACCTATTTCTATACAGACACCTATGTTAGAGACAGAAGAGTAGACAGGCATCTGTGCGAGAGCAAGGGTCACCAGCTGGACCATTTTCAGATGTTTATTCAGATGTTACCCTGTTCTTCCATCTCTACAAGCACCTCTGACCATTCATTTGCCTAGAAGTTTGGTGACTTTTTAGATGGCTAGGATATCCAGAATAAAACACACGCTCCATAGAAACTCATATTCTGAAGATGCAGCTGAAGCCTGGTATAAAAAACAACATTGTAAGAGGTAGAAGATGGTGTAAGTTGTTTGGGTTTGGATTTTTTTTTCAGGCTTTTTTCTTATAACTTTCAACATTAATCTCTCTGCAGAAATATATTCATAGACTACTTATTTATACTTCTGTTCATGATTTCCATGTCTTACAGTTCCATTATCTGGGAAAGACATTTGCCTGTAAGAAGATAGAAAGCAAGTTAATCCCATCTCTATATTTGGAAACCAGTGTCTAGTTTACCTAATGCACTGGTTTAAGCTGGGCTAGAGTCCATTTTCTCCATAGTAACTTGTTTGAGTGTGATGTGCTTGTAATGAAAACAGTATTAATAATGCAGGGATATTTTAGTTATTGCTGAACAGTGCTTACGCAGCATCAAGGCCTTTTCTTGGTATGCATAAAGAGCTGGGAAGTGACACAGCTGGGACTCTTGACCCCAGCTAACTGAAGAGGTATTATTCCATACTATATGATGCCATTCAGGCTCAGCAATAAAAGCTGGGGGAAGAAGGAAGAAGGTGGGAATACCCAAAGGTATAGTGTTTTTCTTTCCAAGGCACCATTAAGTGTGATGGAGCTCTGCTTTCTTGGAGATGGCTGAACACCTCCCAGCCTATAGGAAGTAGTGAATGAATTTCTTATTTTGCTTTGCTTATACATGTGCCTTTTGCTTTTGAACTGTTGTAGTGGTTTAAGCCCCTCAATAACTCACTCAGTCGCTCTCTCACTCACTCCACCCTCTTTCTTCCCCCAGTCCCGGGCGGATGGGGAGGAGAATCAAAGAATGCAACTAGCACAGGTTGAGATAACCACAGTTTAGTAACTAAGGTATAACATGAACCACTACTGCTACCACCAGTAATAATACAAGAGAAATACAAGGGAAGAGAATACAACTGCTCACCACCCAGCCCAACCAAGCAGAGCACCCCCGCAGTGTACCCACACCCTTCCAGGTCTCTGCCCTCTGATTTTACATCCTGGGCATGACATGTTGTGGTATGGAATAACCTCTTTGGTCAGTTTGGGTCAGGTGTCCTGTCTCTGCTTCCTCCCGGCTTCCCCTCCTCCCTGGCATAGCATGAGGGCCAGAAAGTCCTTGGTCAGACCAAAACATTACCAAGCAGTAACTGAAAACACTGGTGTTATCAATGCTGTTCCTAGGCCCAAAATAAAAAAAAACAGAGTGCTGCACCAGCTACCAAGAAGGAGAAAAATGACTGCTACTGCTGAACTCAGGACAACCGTTCAGCACAACCTACAATTTTTCACACTTTTACCTTCCAATATTCTTTGCCATCCCATGCTAGGAGAGTAAGCAAGTGGCTGTGTGGTGGGTAGTTGTCGACTAGTGTAAAACCACAGCTTTTATTCAAAAGCTGGAGAAGAGGGAATAGCAAGGCTAGAGGCACTAGATTTCTTACCTCAATGGCTGTCACAAGCCAGATCCCAAATCTCTTATGTGTTAGATGGTCTACCTGTGCTCGGATAATCTTGTTGGGTAGATAAAAGAGATGAGGAAAAGTTCATATCAATTAAATTATTTTAATGGGCATGATTCTGCTTAATACTCTCATCAAGGACAGCATGATAAATGTTCTAACACTCATTTTTTAGCCTGCCAAACTGTAAACACTTATTGAGTGTCAGCAGGTTACAATTTAAAAAATATTTATGTTCCTCTGGTATGGACCTTGCACATTCAACTCAGGAGATCCAGCAAGGCACTATGACTGAAACCTGTCTAAACCATGTGTTTACCAGCAGTACCCAAATCTGAGCACCAGATGCTTCTGTCAGCTTTAGAAACCCCTGTGTCATATCACTTTTAACCTTACTACCCTATGGAATAAATACTTAGCGTACTAAATCTGCTAAGCAAGGACTTTGCAATTCCAACCCAATATAAATGAACAAATATCTGACTGTTAAATAAATAATCTCTCATACATTAAACCAATAAGCCAAAAAAGTGATTATAATGTATGCATTTAAATTATAATATGCAAATATACAAAAGGGAAGATAGACAACCATTGAGACCAGAGAATTGATTACATGTTTAACAAGTGGAATATTTATAGGTCATTTTTCATACTAATACTAATAGTTCTTTTGTGCTGCTTTCCTCCATTCTATTGTAAGACACAATGAAGTCAGTGGCTTAATTTCCCTTCAATAACCCACCCCCTACCTCAAATTTCCCCTTACATTGACCATTCTTTCTCCTGAATAACCTTGCCTAATATAGTTTCAATTTAAAAAGTAAGTGTTAAGCTGGAAAATGGATAAGGGAGGAAACAACTACATATACACCTGAAAGTTCACTGTGCATTATTAGCAGTCATAATAGTACTTTGCATTTAATTTCCTTCCTGTAAGGGGATTAAAACATTTGTAATTATTAATCGGTATTAAACGGTTTATAATTACCTCTGCAAAAAGGTAATTATTAACACCCAATTTGCAGATAATTTAAACCACAAAATATTATATAATTGCCAAAATGGCACAAAAAAAGGGAGGCAAGAAGCAAGAGAAGAAGAAAGGCTATGCTGCCTGCCTCTTGATCCTGTTTAACTTGTTACCATTGTTCTTGGGAAGACAGATTCCACCTGCAAACTGCCAATCATTAAAAAAGCTGAAACTGTGTGAAAATCATGTCAGTTTAAATGAGTATGAAAATATGACCTGACATAGTAGATAGTTTAAAAAAAAACAAAACCCCAAAAAACCCCAAACACTCTCTGTACATACATGATACCTTTTCCTAAGCATTTCAGCTTACAATACCTGTTATGTCTATGAAAAGGAATAAACCCCAATGCTTTTAAAGTAAGAACTTGTCAGTCCATGAAAACAAAATGGGGTTTTTCTTTACATATTTTAAGTAATTTAACAAAATTACAATCCTAAAGATGCATAGATCTGCCCCCAACTGTAAATTCTTCTACTGAAGCTCCTCCTGTTCAACATCACTTTACAATTGTTGACTCTAACACTTTTTGTATATGTATAGGTGCTACATTCATAATTCCTACTGGTGCATATGCATCCCAGGTCTACTTAACTCACCTCCATCTCAGGGAAAGCATGTGTATTACAGGATCTTCCTTCAAGCCAACAAAAAATTTGTGATTTATTTTGAACTATATTTGTTCTTTTACTTTGCTGTAACTGGTACTTTGATTCATTAAGTCATCGTATTCTTGAAAACAAAATTATAAAGCTGGAACCACAGCACAAATGATTTTTTAATTTGCTCCTCTGAAAATCCATTGTTATACAGTTAAAAAGTATGTAGGGGAAAAGGCTGCTGTGAATGGGTTGTTTTGTGGAGGGATTTCCTCCCTCCCCCCTTTTTGTTTTCCCTGGTGGAAAAGGATAACATATAGATTCATTCAAGAAGAAAATTAGGGCAGTGAAAACACAAAAATAAGAAGAGGGAACACAGTGCACAGTTAAATATGCTGTATTTAGTTCCCTAACAGGAATTGAAATTGTTAGCACTTAATGAAGTAATCCTCCTACAATAAGTAAGGATAATCATTATCTAGCCAAACAAAAATAGATGTCATTGAAGAGTTCCAGTTTGCAATGGAGTTTGGAGTAATACCCACTCATAAATGAATTCCCTGGTTATTTTATCACAGGCATGAGGCAGCAATAAGTTAAAAATTATTTACAATAAATTTTAGTCTACCTATCAGTTGACATGACACTGACATCCTAAATAGTGTTCTGGGGACGCTACCAGACAGTGACAAACAGCAAGGAAAAGCACAGATCTTCTCCTTGAGGGGGCTGTGGTGTTAGCTCTTAAAAAGACCACAATAAACGAATATGAGTAGGACAGCAAAGTCGATGGGCAGATAGTTATTTCTCTAAAATGTGTGGAGAGGTACGAATATAAGATTAATCAGAGACAGCTTGAAATCTCATTGGTTTACCAAGCCTCACTTTGGTCTTTGTAACCCTTCTCTTGGCTTAAATAACAATAGCTAGAAAACTTCAATGCAGACTGTAACTCAGCTGCTTTAGCATTTATTTTTTTAAAACATAATCTGTCCCAATTATGGATAAATAAAAAGAAAACCACTAAATGTCTGCTTACACAAGTTATATTGATATATAGCCAAAATTAATTTTAAAAGCTATTGGTTTAAGTCCATGCAGGATGATGTTGTTTTGTGGGGTTTTTTTGTTTGGTTGGTTTTTTGTGTGTTTTTGTGTTTGGTTTTTTTTTGTTTTTTTTTTTTTTTTTTTTTTTTTTTTAACATTTATTTAAATTAAAAAAGCCTGCTGTGGAATAATGGACATTAGAGTTCTTTCCAGTATTTAGATTAACACTAAGTTAAAGTCTTTCTCGCTTGCCATCAACCCATATTAGCCATTTCTCAAACCAGTGTGTCTGTTTATCAGGCTGGCACATAGGACAAAGGAGAAGGGAAAGCTAGAAGGAGAAGGAGAAGGAGAAGGAGAAGGAGAAGGAGAAGGAGAAGGAGAAGGAGAAGGAGAAGGAGAAGGAGAAGGAGAGGGAGAAGGAGAAGGGGGAAAGGAAGGGGAAAGAATTTACAGAAGGAAAGCAAAGAAAAAAAAAATCACTAATAAAATAGACTTATCTTCAGGAATTATGCAGTTATATCCAGATTCACATCCGGTTATGTGATAGACAATTGCTTTTTCTAAGCCTCTGTTTCTTCTTTTACAATGTGGTTATTTATACTACTATCATTCACCTATATGTTCTAAGCTTTAAGTCTAATTTTTTGCCAGACTGTTGGAAATTACCTGAAACAAGAGAAAAGCCTTATGAGAGGCAATTGAGGGAACCGGGACAAGGAAGCTGAAAGGAGGTCTTATCCCTATCTGAACATAGGTTGTACCAG
This sequence comes from Brotogeris chrysoptera, assembly GCA_030323915.1. NCBI lineage: Eukaryota > Metazoa > Chordata > Aves > Psittaciformes > Psittacidae > Brotogeris > Brotogeris chrysoptera. The sequence continues at coordinate 32,361 of JARCZZ010017142.1, forward strand.
AGAATCATAGAACCGTAGAATCATAAAATAATTAAGGTTGGAAAGGACCTTAAGATCATCTAGTTCCAACCCCCCTGCCGGGGGCAGGGACAACTCCCGCTAAGACATCTCACCCAAGGCTCTGTCCAACCTGTCCTTGAACACCACGAGTGATGGAGCATTCACAGCTTCCCTGGGCAACCCATTCCAGTGCCTCACCACGATTGCAGTAAAGAATTCCTTCCTCATATCCAATCTAAACTACCCTGTTTAAGTTTGATCCCATTACTCCTTTTCCTCTCACTACAGTCCCTAATGAAGTGTCCCTCCCCAACATCCCTATAGGCCCCCTTCAGATATTGGGAGGCTGCTAGGAGGCTTCCACACAGCCTTCTCTTCTCCAGGCTGAACAGCCCCAACTTTCTCAGCCTATCTTCATATAGCTCCAGCCCTGTTATCATGCTCATGACCCACCTCTGGACTTGTTCTAACAGTTCCATGTCCTTTTTCTGTTGATGACACCAGAACTGCAAACAATACTCCAAGTGAGGTCTCACAAGAGCAAAGTAGAGGGGCAGGATCACCTATGCTCCTATCAACCTGCGGGCCACGCTTCTTTTGATGCAGCCCAGGATATGGTTGGCTTTCTGGGCTGCAAGTGCACACTGAAGCCTGCTCATGTTCACTTTCTCATTGACCAACACCCCCAAGTCCTTCTCTACAGGGCTGCTCTGAATCTCTTCCCTGCCCGACCTGTAGCTGTGCCTGGGATTCCCCCACCCAGGTGGAGTACCTTGCAATTGGCATGGTTAAACTTCACAAAAGGCTGGGTTCAGCCCACCTCAAAGTGTGTCAAGGTCCCTCTGGATGGCATTCCTTCCCTCCAGCGTATCGATTGAACCACACAGCTTGGTGGCATTGGCAAACTTGCTCAGGGCACACACAATCCCACTGTCCATGTCACTGACAAAGATGTTGAAGAAAGACAGGTGCCAACACCAATTCCTGAGGGACACCATTTGTTACTGGTCTCCAGCTGGACATTGAGCCATTGGCCACAACTGTTTGCATGCAGCCATCCAGCCAGTCCTTCACCCACTGAACGGTCCATCTATAGGGATACTGGGGAGGGGTTCCTTATTAGGGATTGTTGTGAGATTACAAGGGGTAATGGGTTCAAACTTAAACAGGAGAAGTTTAGATCAGATATGAGGAAGAAATTCTTTACTGTATGGGTGGTGAGGCACTGGAATGCGCTGCCCAGGGAAGTTGTGAATGCTCCATAGCTGGCGGTGTTCAAGGCCGGGTTGGACAGAGCCTTGGGTGAGATGATTTAGCGGGAGTTGTCCCTGCCCCCGGCAGGGGGGTTGGAACTGGATGATCTTAAGGTCCTTTACAACCCTAACAATTCTATGATTCTATCAAATTGATATCTCTCCAATTTATAGGTAAGGATATCATTTGGAACAGGGTCTAACGCTTTGCACAAATCCAGGTAGATGACTTCAACTGCTCTACCCCATCCATCAATTCCATAGCCCCATCATAGAAGGCCACCAAATTGGTTAGTCTTGACTTCCACTTAGTGAAGCCATGCTGGTTGTCACCAAACACTTCCTTGTTTTTCATGTGCCTTGACATACTTTCGAAGAGAATCCGCTCCAAGATTTTGCCAGGCCGAGAGGTAAGACTGACTGGTCTGTAATTCCCCAGCTCATCCATTTTCCCCTTCTTGAAAATGGGGGTTATATTTCCCTTTTTCCAGTCATTGGGAACTTCACCTGACTGCCATGAGTTTTGAAATATGATGAACAGTGGCTTAGCAACTTCATTTGCCAACTCCTTCAGGACTGGTCGATGGATCTGTGTGCATTCAGGTTCTTAAGATGGTCTCAAACCTGAACCTCTCCTATAGTGGGCCAAAGGCCTTCATTCTCACCATCCCAAAAGTAATGTGGTTGCCAATGTGTTAGTAAATTTCCTCTCCGAAATGATAATTGATAGGGTGAGAGGAAATTGCCTCAGTTTACACCAGGTGGAGTTCAGGTTGTATATTTGGAAAAATTTCTTCACTGGGAGGGATATCAAACATTGGAACAGGCTACCCAGGGGAGTAGTGGAGTCACCATCCCTTAGATGGTTCTTAGAGACATGGTTTAGTGTTGGACTTGGCAGTGCTAGACTAGATGATCTTAAAGGTCTTTTCCAACCTGAATGATTCTACGAGTCTAAGAAAGAATTGCCTGAAAATGAACATTACCACCATGCTAAGTACCATATTAGTATATATTATTTTGACACCACACAAGTTACTCTGCACTTATTTACTCTATTATTGTGGCTGAATAATCTGTCAGTAACAACACAGTGCCTACAAACTTGAAATGTGGACAGACAGAAACCTCAGTGTCCAAGAAAGAGCAAAGGACATTTTGCACTGTCCCCGGTGAGTAAGGTTAATGCTATAGTCAAAAAGTGAGGGGAAGTAATATGATTTTTTGTTTTACTGGAGTCTCTCATATCTCATTAGCAATATTTTATCCGATTAGCACATTAGCAACATTCCTTTGTATTGCATTAGCATTCACATCAGAATACATTGTTGTTAATACAATATTTCAGTCGTACCATATTAGTGATTTTCATATCAGATTACAGGGATAGGATACTAATAAGACATTGTAATTCAATTAGCAAGGTAACAGAATTCCCTTCTTTCCAAGTCACTTCCAGCTTTCCTCCTAAATATGAGCTGATGATACACATCACTGGAGTAATCCTTTTACCATCTCAAAAGAACGTTGCCCTTCAGAAATCTTGTCTGTAGAAAGAAAGAATTGGAAATTGAGCCAAATGTTTCTATCCCTCAAAACTCTGTGATCTTTCCATTTCTAGAGATTCTGAAGGGAAGAGAAACATCTTTAATTAGGTACAGTCCTACTGCCTTAGCTGACATATAATGCTATTTTCTGGGATGAATATTGAGAAGTGGAAGTCAGCAGGATGAAACTTTCAGTTGGTGTGTTACAACTAGAATAAAAATGCAGGCTTGTTTTTGTTAGATTTCTTTCCTACCTGACAAATCCTGTTTAGAAAACTTCTGCTGAAGAATCCAACAAATCACATTGATCCAAATTGTGAGAATCTGATAATATTTTCTTTCATAAGTACTGATAGAGTCTCAGCAGTTGCGTGCAGTGAGCAACAGATTCAAGCCTGTTGAGTAATGCAGTTTGAAGAGGAGGAATGCACTTTGCTAAAACCCAAATATACCTAAGATTCAAGTGATGCAAGTTGGATCACTAACTTTGTTGTTATCTCAAATTAAAGTGTGTGCACCACAAACATTCATGTATTGAGAGTGAAGAGGGACTTCAATAACTGTTTCTTCTCAGCCTTCCCCATTAGTTGGCAGTTACAATAAGTGATCCCAGCTCTCTGATACAATGATGGCTTTGTGCTGTACAGCACTCTTCTTCTCATGGTGTCAGTTGCAACTATGCATGCTTCAGCTGCATCCCAGTTGTAAATCACCAATACAGATGTTGACTTTCTTTCAGAGTATGCAGCAGAGTTTTTACAGACTGAGGGTAGGATGATGTGTTGAAATAAAAGTATTCCCCCAGATGTTCATTCAACTCCAGACACATACCCATTGTTTTTTCTAGCTGGAAGTCATGGCAATGTGTTGCATTTTCTTCCTCAGAATGCATTCTATCAAGGGCCAGGTCTGTAAGCATCATCTGAGATATGTCTGTAGTCGATAAGATAATACTATGAACCAAATTCTTTTTTTCCTTTTGTCATCTATGAAGTAGATGATGATTTACAGCATCTCTCTGTCTCAAAGCAGTAATGAAATGTATGAATGAAATGTTATCTACCTTTATTACATTGTAAACATGCTGTACATGCTGTTTATTAACCTCAGGAAGTGAATTACACAGACAACATATACTAGCAAATCGAACAGTATGTCTGCTTAGGTCTTCCCAAATTAAAATGGTTTTCATTAAAAAGTCTCAGACGTATTCCTGACATAATATGGCATCATGATAGTTCTGGTTATAAGCTTTTGCCAAAGACATTGTAAGTCATGAGTAGAAGTTAGCTAAGTTTTATCTGCTGTGAGCCGGATTCTCTGTATAATACAGTCAGGAGCAGAACGTGCATTGGATTTCATTATAGAACGATAAGGTATTTGGATGCTAACTTCTATTAATACTGGAGGCATTAAATATTAGTTAATATAGGCTTTGAAATTTCAAATTAATGTAAAGTTACTAGGATTATAAATTATTCTGCTGTTATTACTATTGTTATTATTTCTTCATCCAGTTTCATTATATCTGTGGTTCTGTGTTTCTCTAGACTCTTCACGCATTCCGTACTGGACAGGTTGCCAGCTTCATGCAGAACAGACATCTTCCAGGTCCATCTTCTTTCACCTGGAATCTCTAACCACAGTGCTGCAGCCTCCTCTTCTTTGCTTCTTTTTTCTTTTCTTTCTTTCTTTTTATTTTTTTTTTAATCTACATAAATACCAAATTCTTTTTTTATATAGTACTCAAGTTAACAAAAATAAAGCATCATAATTTTAAATGTCTGGTTATTCGGTTTTTAAGTCTATTCCTTAAAGTCAGTGTGTTTATAGTCAGGATAATTCTCACAACTTGAAGAATACTCAAAATTTCTCTTTTTTATTAAATAAGTGATCAGTTATGAAAGACACAACATGAATGTCTGAAAAATAAAAAAAAGTTTAATTTGCATGTATTTGTCTGATTGGCAGACTCCTGCCTACAGGCAATACACTGCGATACCCTACATTTTCTTCAGCATTAGGGGAGGACAAAGGTACTCAGGTCAAGTCATGGGGCTCAATTTAGTTGCCTACACTTGGGTGTCCAAAGACAACCTGTCCAAAGTCATCAGTGTCTCGAACCTGGAACATGACTTCCACACCGCACCTGAGCCAAACTGGACCAACATCAGCAAAACAATGCAGATATTGCCTGTTAAATCATAGAATCACAGAATCATAGAATCAACTGGATTGGAAAAGACCTTTAAGATCATCAAGCCCACTCATTCCCTCAGAGCTGCCACGCACACCGCTAAAGCATGTCACTAAAGGCCTCTTCTACATGTTTTTTTGAGCAACTCCCCAGATAGTGATTCTACCAGCTCCCTGGGAAGCCTGTTCCAATGCCTGATTATAATAGACCTGGTCAACAATAAAGGCACCTAAGTCAAGCCTTTGCAATTTTTTCAGCTAAATATCCTCCTAGATTCTGCGTTGACCAGATTTCCACTAACTGGAATGAGTGCTTGCACACTGATTTTTCCTACAGTATATTTTGCTTAAATTTTGACATCTATATCTGCCAGCAAATGTGCTCCCAAAAGATTAAATAAAATGTATTTATATATCTATTGCCCTTGGGTGAACATTATCAGTGAGAAATAAATATTCTTTCTTCATTTTTCCTTTTTTTTTTTTTTTGACAGAAAATACAATAATACCCATCAGTGATTACACTACACCTGCAAAATATTGTAGAAGATCCTAAAGCATTTTTATCATTAAAATTTTAACCTCAAAATAATGCAAAAGTGATATAACCTTACTGAGCACTTGAGAACTTGGATATTAAGCCTGAGAACTTGGATGTGAATCCTAACAACTTGTGTAAGTTCCTCAGTAAAGAATAGAAAAATAGCATGATAGTCCAAAAAATAAACTCTGTACAATACATTTTAAGTTTCAGAAATGTTAATGTCAACAAAAAAAAAAACTCCTGATTTTTTGTCGTAAGAGGTCACAAAATAATCACAGAGATTGCTTTCTATTTGAACAAATATTCATGAAAAAAAAAAAATTATTTGCATATCCCTAGTAATTATATTCTTCTAAAGTTAAATTTTCCTCAATAGCCTTAATGGAGGGTGGAGGATAATTTCTTTATAGTATAAAGTGTTATAGACTTAGGTTAGATAACTGCCTTAATTTTAGCTATCCATTGGTGGCCATAATTCCATGGAGAGCTTGGTAATGAGTAAATTTGTTAATTCCTTCTACAAAAGAAGCTCCATTTACATGTTGCACTGAAAATATTTTATCAATGTCATTATTAGCTACTAAGAGGTGTAACCAACCAAATAAGCTAAAAATAATGCTTAGAATGTGCTCCAAAAGGCAAAAAGAAAATATTATTGTTTCTGACATGAGAGATTTCGAACTTTTGGGAAACAATTCCTTAAAAAACAATAATAGAAAAAGAATAGCTAAGGAAACAAACAAAAAAAAAAAAAAAAAAACAAAAAAACAAAAGCAAAACCACAAAAAAACCAACAACAGTTATTATTTATTTTTTAAAATATAATAACAATATGAAAAAAAGATAGACACTTTAAATTCCCCTGAGAAAACTATTTGCCTTCTATTTTTCTTTTTACTTTTAACTGAAGCATATCTTTAGTCACAAGTGTCCTTTTCAATGTTAGGACAGAAAAAAAAAAAAAAAAAAGTGAAAATTCATAGACAAAATAAAATAAAAGAAAATTATAAAATAGAATAAAAATTTATCACTTGTTTGTTTGATGTGACTTCATTACTCAGATGTTCACAAAGCTGGTTTTTAGCTGTTTATGAATAGCACATAAAAACTAATAGATTATTTTCAGGTTTTTTTAATCAAAGTAAAAACATGAATGCCTATAATATACATGTTGGATAGACAAGACGTGATTGTTTCTCACATGTGATAATACCTTGGAAAAGGAAAAAGCCAGTAAGAAACCTATTAGCCCCAGAATTTCTTGTTGCATTTTTCTAAAACTCTTGTTATTTATATCATTCTGCTCATAGGAATCACTGAAAAAAAGCTAATAAAACTTCTATTTAACTTCAGCATATTTTGTTTTGAAATCATCCTCATAAATATCATCTTCACATATTCTGTTTTCAGAAACAATGAAGCTTTTGTAAATATGCTGTACAAATTATTATCAGACATATCTTGCCCTGGAAGGTGAGAAACCAGCATAGCTCATAGAGCTGGTAGTTCTAAGATCCCCTCTGCCTTTCTTTTGCAAACTAGCTTACCTTTATATCACATTCTTCCCTCACTTTGTTCCTTGATAGTGAATGCTCTGCATTGCCTTTATTACCTATGCCAAGGAAAACGTTTGCTCCTGTGCTATTAGGAACCAATATGCGTCTATGTTATTCCTGAAGATCCAGCCTAAGAATCATCACCAAAGGGTTTTACTGGTTTACTAGGAATTGGAGACACTAACACAGTAGGGACAACTAAGGAGCAAAATAGGTAGAGCAAAGCAAGCTGGTAAAGTGGGTACAAGAATTTCTAAAACGTATTTATTGGGAATGTTGCAAGTTGATGATTTACTGTCATGTTTCTCTGTATTTTCATGACATATCCTCCTGTTTTTAGGGGCAACATTTGTTTTGTCATAAAAATCCCTGATGTTTTGTCTTCTGAGTTCTCAAACTAAGAAGTATGGTAGTTGTGAATTCATCATGTCATGCCTGATGACAAATCTCCAAATAAATGCATTCTTTGGATGAGAAACTTAATTTTAGTTATGTCTATCTATTAATTTACTTATAAGTAGAGGGTCTTATTATTATAATTATTACTTTACATAGAAGTTGTCTATGGGATCTGAAATAGCTTTTATGTGGTTTCAAAATTATTCAGGATAAAAGAATTCAAAAGCATCTAAGTTATATAAATATGTATGGAGGGATACAAGCTGTTTGTATGCACAATAAGATGGTAATAAAAGCAGTCTGTAAGCTTCTTCCAATAGCAATCTCTTATAACCACCCACTGTTTAGTCATTTTGTAATAATGTGATGGATGAAAATGTTTCAAAGCTGCAACATGAAATAGATCTGCTCAAATTGCATCTGTAGATAGTGAAATAATGCTGCAAATATATAGATAATAAAGTGTCTATTCAATATCTCTAACCACAGATACCCCGAAAAAGCAAATTCTATAAGTTAGTATGTGGTACCCTGTAGCTGGTGATAACTTTGTCTAATTTAGACTAGCAATCTAAACCTAAGTGGTCCCTCTCCTAGTTACAAGAAAAACTGTGATTTTCTGGTACATTCTCCTCTGTTAAATCGTGAGCCAGATTCTTCAGCCTTAACTATAGGTCTGGAGATGTGGCATAAGGAGCATCTGCAAGCTGTGTCAACTAGATACGGATTTTTTGCAGCTCTGTCTTATCACTTTTCCTGAGTTATAAAGGCTAATTCAGAATGATATTAAACACTCGCATTTTTATTTGGTCATGTGTTCAACCCACCTTGCATTCACTTTAAAGAGATATTAACGGACCCAAAGTCTCCAGCTGAGTTCTGTTAACTCAAGCATTCTTAACCTGCCATAGTACCTTAAGCACCATGAAAAGAAATATAATTAATGTATTAATCTATTAGACTGGACAGAGGTAGGTCCTTAGATTTCTAAAGTTGCACTTTAAAATTGGGTTTAGCAACTGTAATGAAAAATTTCCATTAGATCTCTTACACTAATTAAAGGAGCTATAGACACTGGAGAGGATTTACAGGAAGACATTCTATTCCCAATGAGTTTGGTAAAACCTAGAAGCCTTAAACGGAATACCTTCCTCACCCTAGTGTGGCTTCTGAGATGAGTAAATGCCAGAACAGCAGAATTATGTTGGAATATATCAGATGTTTGTAAGAAACAAATAATTTCCTGTATGGTCATTTCCTACAGCAGAAAACTGAACGTGTTTTTACACAGTAATAGTAATTTTTAAGCATATAATCAGCTGGGTTGGAAAAGACTTTTAAGATCATCAAGTCCAACAATTACCCCAGGACTGCCAAGCTCACAATTAAACCATGCCCCTGAGGGCATTGGTTTCTGCACACTTCCAGGGATGGTGATTCCACCAAGTCCATGGGAAGCCTGTTACAATGCCTGATAAGCCTGTCTGAGAGGAAATGTTTCCTAATATTCAACCTAAACCTACATTGGTGCACCTTGAGACCATTTCCTTTTGTCCTATCACTTCTTATCTGCGACAAGAGACATATTCAACTTCACTACAACCTCCTTGCAGGCAGTTATAGAGAGAAATAAGGTGCCCCTGGATCTTTTTCTTCTCCACAGTAAACACCCCCAGTTCTCCCAGATGTTCCTCATAAGGCTTACTCTCTAGATCCTTCACCAGCTCCATTGTCCTACTCTGGACCCACTCCAGCACCTCAAGGTCTCTCTTGTAGTGAGGGGCCCAGAGCTAAGCACAGGATTCGAGGTGCAGCCTCACCAGTTCCCAGTGCAGAGGGATGATCACTGCCCTTGCCCTGTTGCCACACTATTGCTGGTACAGGCCAGGATGCTGGTGGGCTTCTTGGCCACCTGGACGCAAACTGCTCATGTTCAGTTCCGTCAATCAGCAACCCCATGTCCTTTTCCAAGAGCAGCTTTCCAGCCGCTTTTCCCCATGCCTGAAGCATTGTGTGGGGTTGCACAAATTCAGGACCTGGCACTTTGCCTTGTTGAACTTCATACAGTTGACCTTGGTTCATGGGTCCAGCCTGTCCAGATCCCTGTGCAGAGCTTTCCTATCCTTCGGCAGATCAATGCTCCCACCCAAATTGGTGGTGTCTGCAAATTTACTGAGGGTGCCCTTGATCCCCTCATCCAGATCATTAATGAAGATATTAAACAACACTGGCCCTAACACCAAGCCCTGAGGAACAGCAGTAGTGACCAGTTGCTAGCTAGATGTGACACCATTTACCACCGCTCTTTGGGCTCTGTCATCCAGCCAGTTTCCAGCCCAGCAAAGAATTCACCTATCCAGGCCATAAGCAGACAGTTTCTCCAGGAGGATGCTGTGGGGGACAGTGTAGAATGCTTCACTAAAATCCAAATAGGCAATGTCCACAGCCTTTCCCTCATCGATTAGGCAGATCACCTCATGGTAGAAGTAGATCAAGTTGGTTAAGCAGGACCTGCCCTTCATGAACCCTTGCTGACTGGGCCTGATCCCTCCATTTTTCTGCACGTGCTTTATGATCTCACTTAGAATCATCTGCTCCATGACCTTCCCTGGCACTGAGCTCAGGCTGATAAGCCTGGAGTTTCCGGGCTTTCTTCCTGCCAACCTTCAATCCTCTAAGACCTGCCCACTACTAGACCAGGACTGCTGATAGATGAGTGGCTTTGCCAGCTGTTCTGCCAGCTCCTTCAACACTCTTGGTTGTAATCCATATAGTCCCATAGACTTGTGTAGCTCTGATTAGAGCAGGAGGTTGCTAAACATTTCTTCCTGAATTATGGGGACTTCGATCAGATTCTCATCTCTGCCATCCAACTCAGGGAACTGAGCAACCTGAGGATGCTGATGTGACTATTAAAGACTAAGACAAAGGAGCCATTAAACATCTCAGTTTTTCCCTCATTCTCAGTCACTAGGTTTCCCCTGGTATCCAATAGAGAATGGAGGTTCTCCTTGGGCCTCCTTTTATTGCTAATTTATCTGTAAAAGTACTTTTTGTTATCTTTTATGACAGTGGCCAGATTTAGTTCCAGCTGTGCCTTCACCTTTCTGACTTTCTCTCTACATAACCTAACAGCATCCTTGTACTTTTCATGGGGTAGCTGCCACTTCTTCCACAGCTGATAAATTTTCCTTTTTTCCCTGAGTTCCAGCAGTATCTCCCTGTTTAGCCAGGCTGGTCTCTTTCCTGCTGGCTTGATTGTCAACACATGGGGACTGCGTGCTCTTGCACCTTAAAGATTTTGTTCTTGAAGAGCGTCTAGCCTTCCTGGACCCCTTTGTCTTTCAATGTTTCCCAAGGAATTCTGCCAACTAGTATCCTAAGTAAGCCAGAGTCAGCCCTCTGGAAGTCTAAGGTGGAGATTTTGATGACCTTCTTCCTGACTTCTCCAAAGACTGAAAATTCAATTGTTTCGTGATCACTTTGCCCAAGACATCCTCCAATCACTGCATCACCGACTAGTCCTTCTGTTTTCAAGCAGCAAATCTAACCAGGCATCACTAACCAGCAGGTTAGGAAGATATCTTTCACACACCCCCAAGAACCTGCTGTATTGTTTCTTCTCTCCTGTGTTGTACTTCCAGCAAACATCTCATAGGTTGAAGTCCCCCATGAGAACATGGGCAAGCAGACATGGAACTTCTCCCAGTTGTTTGAAGAACACTCCATCTGTAGCTTCATCTTGACTGGGTGGTCTATAATGGACTTCTATCAGGACATTTGCATGGTTGGTCTTCCCCCTAATCTTCACCCACAAATATTCAGCCTTCTCACTCACAACATTGAGTTCAAGGCAGTTGATGCACTTTCTTACATATAACACAACCCCACTACCTCTTTTTCCTTGCTTACCCCTTCTGAAGGGCTTGTAGCCATCCCTTGCAGCACTCCAATCAAGCAAATCACTCTGCCACATTTCTGTGATGGTGTTTTATCATGGTTTAAAACATAAATCATGCAGATTGCTCATTCTCCCCTCTTTCTTCCCCCCAACTCCCGGAAGGATGGGGAAGAGAATCGAAAGAATGTAGCTCCCACAAGTTGAGATAAGAACAGTCCAGTAACTAAGGTATAACACAAACCACTACTGCTACCACCGATAATAATAATGACAAGAGAAATAACAAAGGAAGAGAATACAACTGCTCACCACCAATATCCAGCCCAACCGAGCAGCGAACCACCCTTCTGGGTCTCTGCCCTCCGTTTTTACATCCTGGGCATGACGTACTGTGGTATGGAATACCTCTTTGGTTGGTTTGGGTCAGGTGTCCTGTCTCTGCTTCCTCCCAGCTTCCTCTCCTCCCTGGCAGAGCATGAGGGCCAGAAAGTCCTTGATCAGGCCAAATATTACTAAGCAGTAACCAAAACCAAGGGTATTATCAGCACTGTTCCCAGGCTGAAAGTCAAAAACAGAGTGCTGCACCAGCTACTAAGAAGGAGAAAAAATGACTGCTGCTGCTGAACCCATGACATGTTTGTCATGATTTCCCAGCTGCATAATGGCTTCCAGCTACTCCTGGTTGTTGTCCACGCTGCAGCCATTGGCATAAATGAATTTAAGTTGTGTTGTGGATCTGGACTCCAACAGTAGCATGCTATGTTGTGTCTCATTTTAGTGAGCTTGACACTATTCATACAAATAGAAAAAATATATCTAGAAACTGAACACCCCATCAACCAACTAAAACACAAAATTTTGAAACAAAAAATAAAACCTACAAAAAAAATTACAGAAGACTTAAAAAAAGTAGCAGGCTTCATTTACATATCCAAAGACTCTGGAGAGGATGAATCAGTGTTATATCTTTTTAGTGGACAACTACAGTAACCTGGTAGATTAACCTTTAGCTTAGCTTATACACCTCAGTATCAGGAAATACCTACATTTGTGGTCAGTGTTTTGGCCCATGGGAGATACAAACTTTTAGACATAGTTTAAAGGTGTAAAACAAACACTGTTTTAAGTTCTACAGTACACAACCATGGCTAAAATGTAATTAGCAAAAATGCTAGGCAAGAGCGTTGTGTGACCAGAACTATTCAATCAAATAGTGCTGATTGAACATATATAATCACAATCAAAGCCTTTATTTAAATAGGGGTTACAGTCCTAATAAAACACAAAGGGAAATGGGGGCAGAGGGCTTCTAGACAGGTAATGAAAGAAAAAATTAAACTCATCCAATTACATCTGGGGAAAAATCCATTACCTATAACAGTGAGAGGACAGCCCCAGGAAAATTCAGATGCAAAACTAATAATGAAGGCGCAGTGTCCTTTCAACAGATTCTAAATGAGCTCTAATTTTCTTACATCCACCATTCCCAAACTATATAAATTTCAACTAAGCAGAAAAAAGTGACATGCTAGCACAATTGTTATTCCAAACAGGCACAGCTGCTTGCTCACCTTAATTAGACCTAATCCCAAAAGGGAACCAATCTTTCCCTATTTTCTTCGATGAGCTCACCTGATTTACCTCAACTTTTCTTTTCTAATAGGTTTTGCCCTAACCTTTCAGCTACTGTCGTTTCAGAAATTCTAATGGGAACTGAAGAGCTGCAGCTCCCTTGTGCCAAAGTGGTTTATCCTTCTTTTTTTTTTTTTTTTTAATTGAGTTTTTCCCAAATGTCAAAATGTCACTGAGGTGAAGAGTCACTTGGAGATGTGATGGGATATGGGGAGAAGCTGAAAAAAAAAAGGGGGGAAAGCCGAACATGGTGTGTGTTTTTTTAAATCTTATTTCTATGATTCTGGGTCAAATCAAGAGCTTGCCTCCGACAAAGCCTCTAGGACAGTAAAAACTACAGAAAAGGCTAAGGCCAGCAATATCTAACCCCTGCTTGCTGTGGTAATGCACAATTTCTCTGTGTCGGTGTCAGTGACAGTTATGGGCAGAGACTCAATACCCACAGAAGTAAGTATAATGCAGGGATCTCATGTACAGGTATATACCTTTTATAAATATATCTGATAATACAGCTTATCTCCTATTTTTGTGGACCTCCACATCAAATTAGGTAATTATATCTGAAGAATGTAACTTCTCCATTAGTGTTCTAGATGAGAAGGAAAATATGAGAAGCAGAACAATGTCTTCAACCCTATATTTCCTCTTCACCATGTTATCTTTCTTAGCTTCATCCATTCACAAGTTTTTCCATCAAAACCGACAACCCCCCGCCCCCTCCATTTTACAAGCAGTGTCAGAGTTTATACTGCGGACACATTCACAGAGAGATGCATTATGAAGACTTCTTAGAACCACAACAAAATTCAGAGGAAAAAGTTTCATTGTAGCACAAATCAGCCTGTTTCCATTATCATCAGGATCCTTTTCAACTCTGCGTTTTGCTGTTTCAAGAAAAAAGTTGTGCTGGGTGATAAAAGCCAACTCGTAAATGTAGTCACTTCCAAACCTATTAAAATGCACTCTCAAAATGTGTTTTTAAAAAGCATCTGCACATTTTAGTACCACGCACATTCCTCCCTTGCAACCCTTCTGAATTTAAACTTAAATTTACTTTGCCTAACTTTGGGCAAGTGGGTCAGCTCATTTGGAACTGATGAAGCTAGTGATTAATAAGACATTAAAGGAAGTAAAAGTATTTTCAGAAGCCAGATATATGTAAACACAGTGTCGCCTTTGCCAAAATACAGCTTCAGTGTTCCTGAATTCACACTGACTCATAGCCATTTGATTTCAGAGCAAATGTTTGGACTTAAAACTATTATTACAATTGAGAGATGATAAAAATAATGGCATCCTAGTAACCCCTTCTTCATTTTGAGTTGATATATATATTTATAATCAAATACACCTACATGTCTAATATATATTCTAAAATATATTTTACCTGTTCAATGCACCTACAAGTTCATTTAAAATTGAGATATGATGAGATTTCCTTTTAACAGATTTTGATTATGTAGCTTGTGGAGCTCTTGCACATTTAGTTCGGAGTAATGAACTTGGACAGCAATGAAAACTTTTTCTAATGCAGAAGTGCATTCATTGGACAAAGGGATGGGGTGTACTTTATAGACATTTTCTTTCATTCCAAGTGACAAAATATAAAGGGGAAAGAAGTGGAGAATTATAAGGAAGAGAAAAGAAGAGGAGAGGAAAGAAGGGAAGAACATGTTTATTTGCTTTTAATAAAAATTCTAACAATTAGGAAATGGTAAAAATGGAAGTACTATTATTTTTACAGAAAATAAAAAAAAACAACTTGTGACTAATGTGCTCGGAGATTATACTCATATTTGTGCAAAATCCATCTTTAAGGACAGATTGATCTCCTGTGATCAATTTTCAGACTGCTCTACAAAAACTCTGAAAGAAAAAAACTGTTTTGTCTGTAGAAAGGATTTTTGGTGCTCAATATATAGGTAAAAACTCAAGAACTGTAGCAATAGGACAAGGGGTGACGGGTTTAAACTAAAACAGGGGAAGATCAGGTTTGATATAAGGAGGAAGTTCTTTACTGCGAGTGTGGTGAGGCACTGGAACAGGTTACTCAAAGAACTGCTGATAGCTCCATCCCTGGAAGTGTTCAAGACCAGGTTGAGCCTTTGCCAATATGGTCTAGGGTGAAGTGTCCCTGCCCATAGCAAGGAGTTTGGAACTGAACCTCTTAAGGCCCTTTCTAGCGCAAACCATTCTATGATTCTATGAAGAAAATGGTGTATTGCTTCACTTTTCTTGTTACATATCACTAATTTGAAATTGTATCATCTCCCAAACTTTGGGTTTTATAATTTTTAAAAAAATATGTCAGAAAAACTTAATGTTTAAGAAAAAATGTTCTTTTTTCTTCTTGTTTTCTTTTTACTTTTGCTTTGTTGTTTTTTTGTTTTGTTTTGTTTTGTTTTGTTTTTTGTTTGGGTTTCTTTTTTTCTCCTTTTTGCCTCCTGAGATATGAAATACCCAACCTATCATGTCTCTTCCTAACTGTGCCCAAAGGGAAATTAAGACAACAGTCTCTGAGACAGTAGGAAATGCAAAAAGAATTCCCTTGTACATTGCAACTTCAGTGAAGTACTTATTGCAAATAGCAAATTTGTCCCTGAATATTCACATTGCATACACTTCTCTTTGGCTTATTTGATGGCCCAGACCTTTTGATTGACTGGTGGAGCATGGTCTTATTCCTTCACGTCTTTAAGTCCTCTCCAGTGCAGAAGCAGACCTTGAGAACTTTCTTCTCTGCAGGACAGGAGGTAAAGTCCAGCTTTCAAAAAACATCTGAGGAATGGAATTGTATAAATAACCACTGACTTGTAAAGGAAAAAAAAATCCTTCTTTATAATAAAAGGCTGAGATAAGAGGTCACGCTATGTAGTTTAATGATAGATGCAAAGGGAATATTATCATTAGTGTAATTAATTATTCATTTGCCACATGGAAAACTGAAACAAGTGACAGGAATAGAAAGTGGGATCCACAAGCAGAGTCATGTAGAGTGATTCCCAGGTGCTAATTCTGGAACTACAGTGAATTCTACACCCACTACATCAAGGGGAACCAGCATGGTACCACGACCAATTAATCAGAAGGTGCTCAGCTGTACAGCCATTACAACTTTAGTGGTCTGAAATTCTTTCTCTGCACCACTTTGCACTGCATTGCAGACATACCTGTTCACTCCATTTGCTCCTGGGGAGCAACATGCCACCCTAGAGCAGTCCAGTGGTGCATGTTTTCCCAGGCAGATCTACAGTAAGTAGAAACAAAACCTTCATCATTTAATTGATTGATTGATTGATTGATTGATTGATTGATTTTTTCATTAGGAGCACCTTGTACACTCCTGTGCTTTCATCTCACCAGTGTAAGGGAGCACCCAGTACTCCCCAGTACAGCTTCTGGAGATCAGCAAGCATATTCAGACTTTACAAATCTAGTCTTCTGTTCCCCAGTCCTCATTTAGATGGGGCATACCACAAGACACAGAATGAGGGTCAAGAACCTGAGAATCAAATGCCAGAGAGTGAGGTTCAACATGAATTTCTGCAATCAGCATTAGAACACTTAGTCAGAAGTGTAAACTTGAACTCTAGGCAGTGTGCAACTTCTATGTGATATAATTCTCATGAGAGGGAAGAGAAACCAAGCAAGTATTACACTGAGCAAAGAACTGCAGTTGAGGTTTTGGAACTTGTGTGATTCTCCCTCTTTCTCCTTTGTCAGTCCAGCAAAATTTAATTACGTTGTGTCCAGAAGAACCCTCTCATTAAATAGTCATAGTGATTGAAATCATTATGCTTCATGATCCTTTATTTAAGGGTGAGAAATGTGGGCCTGAATCTACCCCAAAGGTGGAATGAACTGAACACAGGTTTGGGAGCTATTAAGGAATAAATAAAACTCCACCTTCTCCGGCCAGGATCTGTCCAGTCTAACTCTGAGAAGAGACATTTTGAGAAGTTGTCCGGTGCTAAAATCACAGTGATGGCTGTACTCCTACTCCCCAAGACTAAGCTTGCATCTCCATCCATGTGAGCTGTGGTACGCCACAAGCTGGAAGAGAAAAATCTCTAATGGTGCAAATATAGTGATAGCTGTTTGAGTCTTAACTGAAATGGATTTCGTCTGTCTTAGGCTTTAGTGCAGTCCTCCTGAAGATGACAACGAATACCTCAATAAAGTATCTAATACGGCAATTTCCTACCTAAAAGAAAAAATTAGGACACCTTCTTCATGTAGGAAAGTATTTAAGCACAAGCTTCATTTTAATTTAATGTTAAGCATGTTTAATATGTTTCTGAATCATAGACACTTAGGTAATAGTGTGTTATAATTACAACGGCCTACTTTAACAGCTCTGTGTAGCACCACAGAAATGTAATTCCCAGTGTCTTTTTAAGGAGGTGATCTATAGCTTAATGTTAGCATAATCATCATTTGAAGCAGCAGTTGTTAAGATTGCAGCATCCTAACAGTGTTTAAAAAAAAAAAAAAAGATAAATAAAAAAGTAAAATAGCATAGTGTCAATTTCTCTTAAATTACCACTCCCTCCTCCCATGCATAATGCAACAAATGAAGCATATAACACTTTTTTAGATGACTCATTAATGACTCTTAGTGACTTCACTTTTTGTTGAAGTCACAATCCCTTGCAGAGAATAAAATATGTCATCCTTGGGAGGAAAAAGATTTGAAGAAAAACAAATCTGGGGGAATAGCTTACCCCATGGAAGGGACCCACACAAGGGACAGCCTGTTCCTGAAGGACTGCACCCCATGGATGGACCCGTGCTGGAGCAATTCATGAAGAACTGCAGTGGGTGGGAAGGACTCAGGCTGGAGAAGTTCATGGAGAACTGTTTCCTGTGGGACTGGCCCCAAACTGGAGCAGGAGAAGGCATGAGGAGTCATCCCCTGAGAAGGAAGGAGCAGCAGATACAATATGTGAACTGAACACAATCCCCATTCCCCATCCCTCTGTGTTGCTCTGGGGAGGAGGAGGTAGAGAAAATTGGGAATGAAGTTGATACCTGGAAAAAGGGGCAGGGGGAATGTGTTTTAAGATTTGTTTTTATTTCTCATTTTCCTATTCTGATTTGATTAGTAATAAATTAAGCTAATTTCCTCAAGTTGAACTGTTTTGCCCATGACAGTAACTGGTGAGTGATCTCTCCCTGTCCTTACCTCAACTCACAAGCCTCTTGTTCTTTTTCTCTCTCCTGTCCAGTTGAGGAGAAGAGTGATAGAGCAGCTTTGGTGGGCTCCTGGCATCCAATCAAGATCAAACAATACAATTCTGTTAAATTCAAATAGCTTGCAACAAAGATATGGTTTATTGTTGTTGTAGTAATTATTTAAGAAAATGGCCTCTAGCCAGCCTAACAAACCATCTTGCAGCTTGCATTACATACGAAATTTTGCTCTGTAAATTTCTTTCTGTTTCTAAAATATGTATGTTTTGAAAGCTTATAATTAACCTTATTCCATCATTTATATTTTGATGTATTCATGTGCAACTGAAATAAAAAAAAAGCGTATTGATGCAACTAATTAAAGTAAAATCGTATAAAGTTTCATTGTAACTATAATTGATTTATCAACTGAGTAATATAGCTAGATGTATTACTCTGTTGACAAATTAAGTTAAAATGATAATGACACTTTGCCTGATCCTTATTTTTTATTACATTCCTTACAGATAATTTCTCATTTCTTGCAAAAAAAAGAGAAATCAGCTTTTCTTTTTGGTGCCTCATAATTCTGTGGATTAAAATTAATATATTAAAGTCCTTCTCCATTTCTCTTTCTTTTAATTGAAGTAGAATAATTTACAGTAGTTAATTGGCTTTTGAAGAAGTTAATTTTATAGGGATGACAGAATGCAGTCAAAATGCATCTACTGTCCTTAGGTGCGATAACATTTAGATAAGTAGGTAATTAAACCACCTAGAATCTAGAGACCTTATAGAATCTAGACACTCTCCTTCAACAATAAGAAATTTGTTTTGAAGAATGAATGCCCCTGGATTGAGACTAATTCCGCATGATACAATGTATTTTCCTTCAAGAAGAAGGGTGTATCTTTATGAAGACAAGAGCAAGCTATCCAAGGAGACCTATGACCTCGCGTGCTAAGTGGGTGGCAAGTGATGAGTGAGAAAGAAGTAAATGGGGAGCAGTTTTTCAGTGTTTCTCATAATACATGAACTTGAGAGGTAAAAAATATAAAAACTCAGTGTTGAAAACCTGAAAGAATATCATGATGTGTTGACCTTGGTTGGACACCATGTGCCCACAAACCCAATCCATTACCTGCTCCTAAGCAGAACAGGTGGAAAATGAAGGATTAAAAACTATTGGGTTGAGATAAAAGCAATTTAAGGGAAGAAAAACAGATCACATTTAGAAACAAAAATAAAACAACGAAACAAACCAAAACAAAACAACAAAACCAAAACAAAATTAAAAAAAAAAAAAAATAGAAAGGGAGAGATTTGTTTTATACATCCCATTAGCAGATTGCATTCAGACACTTCCTGGGAAGCAAGGCCTCAGTATGTATAGTTGTTTTTGCAAGACAAATGCCATTGTAATCATAATTAAAGATTAAGCATAGATTTCATAGTGTCTTAATTGAAACATTTCTCCTATTTTTTCTTTTTATTTGAAGAAAAATATTTCCAAATTATAAGTTGTTCCAAAAACTTCAGCCATTTTGAAAATTGTTTGAGCAAGACTTCTTGTATTTGGAAGTTGGGGATGACTTTTGTATGTTTTTTTTTTTTGTTTTGTTCTTTTTCTATGTCCAGACTGAAAGCATTTGAAAAATCAGTTCTCTAAATAGTCTTATTTTGCACATACACTCAAAAGAACAGTGGGTGAAAAATGCTGTCTAGGTCCTAAAGATACC
The DNA here is from genome assembly GCA_030323915.1 of Brotogeris chrysoptera. NCBI lineage: Eukaryota > Metazoa > Chordata > Aves > Psittaciformes > Psittacidae > Brotogeris > Brotogeris chrysoptera. The sequence goes on from JARCZZ010017142.1 coordinate 52,300, forward strand.
AGAGTAAAAGGTCATATATCTCCTGTTATTTCAAAAATCACAGAACAGAAGCTATAAACAAATTTTATTTTTCTGAAAAGAAGTTGAGAAATGTGTAAAATGCATTGAGATATATATATATATATATATATATACACATATATAGTGCAATTATACAATACAGCTGCTCCCAGTTCACAGACATACAGGCACATTGTAGACCCCATGTATTTAGCACTGGCTAAATACGGTACTGCTTATGCGTTTAATTCTGGTGACCATCTCAACTGACTCATCAGTGTGTTGGCCAGGATGGTACCCATTACACTTACATCCAAGCGTTATGCCCTGAGGGCTGACTGTTTTAGCCAAACCACAAATAAGGTCTTCTGTAGTAGTGCAATGTTTGTCTGTTAAAATGTCTTTTAATCTAAGACAGGTACAGTTTATTGAACACTTAAATCCTTAAATTCATCCTCTAGATAAAGGACAGGGAGATAACAGCATATTGCTTATTGGTTTGCAATCCACACAGTGTTCATCTGCTAGCAGTGCTCATGCATACACCATCCATTGAAATTGAGCTCAAGTCCTTCAAAATCAAAAAAATGTGTTTCTACTGTTTCATCTACCATGCCACTGTCAGCAGATGAAGGTCAGCAGGCATGTCATGACCTTTTTAAAGCATTCCAACAGCTAGAGACATTTTTAGCAGCAGTTTTTACACACTTACAAGAAGGAAATTCAGAACTTTGTCTTGTGTTTCTTTTTTCCACGGATCATGTTATCTACATATCATTTTTAAGACACCTGTGTTTTCAAGCTCTCTAGGGGCCTCCACATGTTAATGGCTCTTGATGGTGTTGCTAGCAACAGTTATCTTCTCCAGGGTGGGTTTTCATACTTACTCTTGCAAGAACTAGTGCTGCGCAGTCATGTCCCACTGCAGGCAAGTGCCAAATAGCATCAGGTATTCTTGTGGAGGCATAGCTAAATAACACTTTCCAAGTGATTGAATCTAGAGATCACATGCAGTGACCTCCTTCTTGTTCATTAAATCAATTCTTTGTGCACCACATCATGGATCCTTCTACTAAATATTATTCTTATACTGTGCACCTACCCATTTTCTCCTATTTAGTAGGTTAGTCACTATGTCACATATTAAAGAGGACTCAAGCCCTAGTTGCTACTAAGATGGCATTTTCCAGTTTGAGATACATATTTTTATGTACAGTATTTATATACTTCCAGGACTACACAGTGTGCAACGTACAGTAACATTGGTGACATTCATAGACTTTTTTTATTGTTTCAATGGATCTCAAGTATCTTGTTCATTAGTTTATTATCGACACGCATACCAGTCATATTTCTAATTTTTGTTTTACTTCTGTTGCACAGAATCCATAACAATTTGCATTTCTCAGGTTTGCATAACATTGCTTTAACATGCACATAGCACTTCAATCAGTTTGTGGTGATGTATCGCCTTGCCAAGAGATACAGAAAGTGCATTTGATTCAACAATAAATTGCTATGTCTTATTCTTTTTCAAAGAGATGTTAAAAGGAGTAGAATATAAATAACTTAGCCTTTCAATATGGTAGTACAAGCTTTTCACCTTCCTTAATGCAAACCATCAACTCGTCCAAGTGCTGTCCTGCTTACTGAAACTGAGGTACACTGTGGATAAAATACTGTTGTATTTACCATGGAGACTGTGGAGCAGACTCTCACATGAAAACATTAGTGATGAAAAGAAACAAATGCAATTTAATTACCTGCAATCAATAGAACAAATTCTATACGCTGAATGCAAGCTGTGAAAAATAGTAAATTAAAGCTCTGTCACAGCCTTCAAACATAAAAGCACAAAGATTCTGTAAGTAAATAAGATTACAAAGAAAAGTAACTGCAAAACCCAACCAGATCAACTCTTCCGTTAGGAGCAATTTTTTTCTAAATTACCTAAGTAACACAGCCTTATACATCCCATTTTCATAAATCATATAAGCATTTAGGATCCCAGTGGGATCTAGACTCCACAGAACTTATGTGATTTATGTGTGCATACAGAAGTTTGGAGAATGCTACTTGTAGTTTTTTCTCATTTATGACTTAAAAACATGAGGAAGTGCCTTATATTCTTGCAGAATTTTTCAGTACCCTGGTGATACTTTGGGATTTTCTGCTATGGGTCTATGGGTGTCCTTTGGTAAGTCATCTTGTCACTTGGTTAAGAAAAATTTTAATCCAAAAAGACCTCTTTTGGAAAAAACAAAACCAAAAATCATAGATCATCTTGCACAGGGCTGCCATAATGATTTTTTATATATAATCAATTCACAACGAGGCTAGAATTTATACTATTCTTCATGTCATTGATTTTTTTTTTGTTTATTTTTCTTTGTGCTTATATGTATTCATGCCGTTTATTTTCATTTTAAATCTTTGAAGCATTTTGTGGACTGTCTTTTAATTGTTTATAAGCAATCAAGGAGATTGAAATGAAAAATGGGTTTTGGAAACTTTCTTCTGGGATTTTTTCTTTTTAAATAAAGCTTAAAGAATATCTTTGCCTTTCAGAAATGTTAGAAGTGTAAAGTCTAAGGTATATAAAAAAAAATAATTGCTTAAGAAATAGGTCATACAAGTGCAGCAACACTTTTTTTTATTAAAACAAAAAAAAATATTTACTTTCATTGTCTGTGTACTAGTTGCAGATAGCCATTCACAGGTTTATAAGTAGAGCTTAAAAATCTGAGATATTGCTACATTTGGTTTTATTTGTTTCTAGTCTTCCCACCAGAGTAAACATTCTGTCAGGTTCCGTTCGGACAGTTACTATTTTGGTGCTATATTTAAGAAAGGAAGTAGAAGTGTTGAAAAGAGTGAAAACAAACAACAGACATATAGGAAGTTGCAAACTGCATTGTTTCTACCTTAAAATATATCTTTTCTCAGTGGTATAGCAGCACCATCTTAAACATCCATGGTCAGATGGAAGTCCCGTCCCTTTGCTGTAGATCTGGAACAGATACTTGATGATTACATTTTTTTTTTTTTTTTTTTTGCTTTACCCTACTGTGCCTGAGGTCAGAACCTGGACACTTGACATTTACCAAACCCCCTCTAGCCCAATGCGATTTGTACTACTGATGAGTTCATTTTCAGCCTCAGACCTTGAGTCTCCTTCCTTAAAAAGTCAACAACACAATACCAGATAGTATTAGTGTTTGAAAAGGTATTTTGCTGTATAATAGGGAACATAATTTCCTCCTCCAACAGATTTCTAGTCTAAATAGTCTCTTATTTAGAATCCTTTGTGCAGTGGCGAGTGTTGTTTCAGTACCCAGCTAGAAATGAGCAATAACATTCAAATGAAAATTGGAAGCTGAAGATCTAATCATTAACAACAGATGGTTCGACTTGAATCTGATAAACAAATTGTTGGTCTCCATACCCTCCTCCCCCCCTTCTTCCTGCCCATTTCTTTTCCTTCCACTTGCATATTTTTGTGTGTATGAAAGTTGTTTTACCATAGTCAAATCAACAGGGGAAAGAGGCCTTCCAAATCGAAAAGGTGAATGTCATGGTAAGTATGGAATAGATTCAGGTAGGAGTGCAAATCACTTGAGCACCTGATTCTGAAGTGTTTGGGATTCAATTCAGGCAGTTCAGTTAGCACAGTGGCAGTTTTCTTAGCTTCTGGATTGCCTCCCACATTGGTTCCTGTCCCAGTATTCTCAATGTACAACCTGCTCTGCTGAAAAATCCAAATATGAGATACTCTCCTCCACTCTCAAATGCTTATGTGCAGAGCACAGTGTAAGGCAGGTGGAGACTTACAAGCACATCTGATCACAGAACTTGGCCCATCATGACTGGATTTCATCCCAGTTTTACAATAGTTCCTTCTTTCTTTTTTACTATTCACTGAAAAGAGAGTCTTTGCCTTTGAGCACAATCACATGTTCAGCACAAAGGAGAACATGGAACACAGACCTCGAGTATTACCAAAAGCAACCAGTGAAGAAAACATATGGATAAATTATGGATATATGAAAATGCCCAATTTAACATGCTTCTTAGTATTTCTTATTGTGTAAGTTCAGAAACCATGCAAAGACTTTTTGGTCAGATAAATACTATTTTTCCCTGTTGTCATGGTTTAAGTCTCTAAAACTCACGAAGTCGCTCACTCACTCACTCACTCACTCACTCACTCACTCACTCACTCACTCACGCCCCCTCTTTCTTCCCCCAGTCCCGGGTAGATGGGAAGGAGAATCAAAAGAATTCAACTTCCACAGGTTGAGATAAGAAGAGTTTAGTAACTAAGGTATAACACAAATCACTACTGCTACCACAAGTAATAATGCAAGAGAAATACAAGGAAAGAGAATACAACTGCTCACCAAGCCTGACCCCGCCAGTACACCCCCAACAGCAAACCCCCCAGTGCACCACCACCACACTCTTCCGGGTCTCTGCTCTCCGTTTTCACATCCTGGACATGACATGCTGTGGTATGGAATAACCTCTTTGGT